>JAJMBN010000016.1:0-134559 GCA_030572735.1 Sugiyamaella mastotermitis
AGCAACCAAAATTCCTAGGTATCCAAAAACGGGCTTGGCTTAGTAATATTATGCAGCCACTGCATGATATTCATGGGGATTTATGTTCACTCTACATACAGTATGTAATAATCTGTCATACGGTAACTTTAACAGTTAACAGTTAGTTAACTTAACTGTTAAGAGCTACTTAAGTTGATGGCAGATCGACTGCAAAATTGAGAACAACGAAAAAGTAATTGTATGCAACACTGAGTTAACATCAGAATGGACGACGCCCAGAACAAGAAAGTTAGTATCGTACACTAGACAGTAATACATCGAAGGGCGAACACTAAGAATATCATTATATATTAAAATTACTACATGTGATACCTATTATTGAAGATTTTGCAAATTCGGGTCAAGGGCAGACTTGTCCTCTGTTGAAAGCATGATTCCAATTACGTATATGTAAAACTTGCGCCAAGCTAGCTCTGCCTCAAAGCTGAATTGGTCATTATAGTAATCATACAGCGTCTGAATCAGCGCTATTCCTAGCGTCCTGTAGTGTTCAGGAGTAACATCCAATAGTCGAGTATGTTTATTTCCAAGTGCTAAAAGAATATTATAGGCCTGAACATCGGAAGTACCAAGATTAGTTATAACTATATGAAACGTTCCTGCAAGACTAGCGGCTAGAAAAGGAATATGGGGCAAATCAGATTCATAATCAGGTCGAATGGTTAGAAAATTATGCAAAACTTGAATAAAAAATAAAACGGGCCTTGAATTTTTATTGAATCTGGTATAAATGGAACCGGTTAAGATATGTATAGAGCGCGATTTGGTTATAGCAGCATCCTCTTCATGAACGTCGCTAACGGATCGATGATCGCGGTGGTAATGATCTGGACGGGATGGAGTCACGGCAACGTCAGAGGGATCATGCACGGAATCTGCTTTTAAAACGTTCCACATGGTGTGTAAGATCTTGATATCATTATCAGTAAAATGAACACCTTTAGGGGGCTGGTTAGAAGTCGACGATCTTAGGTTATTTGCAAGATCATTGGATGGGGCTGCTGCGGGACCTGTAGATTTCAGGAGGCTTCGATGGATCGATTTTTTAAGAGGCAAATGTATCTGCAACTTTACCATTATCCACCATGTCTGTATTCAAGTCAATCTCTGCCAGAACTTTTTGAAAATATTAATATCATTTATATGTTTATATTGCGGTTTAAAATTACATGGTTTTAAGGTTTGCAACCGTGTTTGTTTAGAAACTTGCTTTTTTATTTTGAGTGAGTAGTTATATGCAATTGCGAGACAGGTATGTGGATTAGTTGGGAATTAAGTTCATGTAGTATACCGTATTAGGTTAGTATTATTTAAACTTGGGTATAAATAATGACAAATATCTATATAAGCTTAAAGATGCGGCATTACCAATCAAACCTCTAAAAGTGAGCAGGGGGTAGGCTCAAAAATACAGACTAGAGTGGTTTAGGACCAAGTGCGTTAAGCCGGGAATACTCAGTTAACACACCCTAATTGGCAATCCAATTTATTGTTATTTCAAACAAGGGGACGAGATATATTGTAAATATGAGAGAAGATAAATTTGTTTGCAGCTTATTATTAAAAAAAAAAGAAAAGGCAAATAAAGTGAACATAGTGATACTGTAAAAGTAATACGTCTTAGGAGCAGGATTATTTTTAAATCCACAGCATTAGAGAAAATTTGCCATCCCGATCGTGGCCGGAAGCTGACTTCATCATGCCAGGTACCAATAGGTTAAATGGAATTTTTTAGACTATATTGTAGAACATAAAAGCTTAATACCAAAATGGTTTAAAATTCCTTAACCTCTAGTGTTTTCAAAAAGTCAGGCCTCCTGCAAATATCTACCGATTGTATATAGAGCTGTATCTAATTACATTTAATATAAGTCGAAGAGCTTCAAGAGTCCAGAACCTTAAAGACAGCATTAGCATTGGCACAAGAAGCAAAAACTACTAGAATAGATCCATAAAAATTCAATAAATAAAAAGCAAGTCTTGGAAAGATTTATAATAAATTATGAAATAAAAAAGTCTACAAATTTGATATAATTTACTCCGCGATAGCAGGCGAATTTTGAACCTCTGCTGGTGAAGAAATAGATCAAGCCACTCCACTAGGTTGTCCTAAATTTTCATCCTTATTGGCAATAAACTGTAGTAAGTCGACAACTCTTGCAGAATAGCCTAATTCATTGACTGGAGATAGTTAGGGCGATCCAATAGGGCCATAATGAGTTTGATTTGTCGGGCCAAGGATTTTGTTTGAGATGTAGCTTGGAGCCATTTAATCATGCGTTGACTACGCCAACTAAAAGCCTTAAGTTCTTTTGTGGATGGGTCAAAGAATAGGGCATTGTTTTAGACTTGCGTTTACAAGTGGTACGCAATATGTATACAATGCATAGAACAATTGACTTCCAATTATAATATCCATATTAGTCTCGATTATCAGTATAAAGTACATTACACAGCCAATCTGAAAAAGAATATGGCTGGTAGCTTAATAACTATAGAAATAATAATAAAAAGAAAAAAAAAAAATACAGTAACCCACAGTTTGACTAGTTGTTTATATGATAGTAGTCTCGCTGCTAATCTTGTTGCTATTGTTAACTTAACCCAGTTGGATCTGGCCTGGCTAATCGAGCCGCCATTGACCACATTTATATTCGTTTACGTTTGGGCAAACTCCGCTGCTTGATTTTGTTCTTAAATTGGTATACAGAGCTCACCAACTTACCTGTTATAAATGTCTACTTCGAAAAAATATTTGCTAGAGTTATTTTATATGACTCTATCCGGTTCTGCGGCTAGGATGAAAACGACCTCTAGCAAAATTTGTAGGCCCAGATTATTTTTTAGCAATGGGCGGCCAGTTCTAGCAGCCGCTTTAACTATATTGGGCTAAACAAAAAATGCAAATAATATTGTCTTTTTAAGCTGTCTGAACTAACAATTATTTCTTTATATAATATTTTCTCGAAACCTATTCAACTATTTTTGTTGGCTGTAGTGATATTCTTAAGGGCTTTTTCAATAGCAGTGTTGGCATCCATGGACTAAGACTAGATCAATAATGTGGAGAGGAGCCAAGCTTCGGTACCTTTGCCAGCTGAGCCGCCCCCTACATACTTGACAACTAGTCGTAAGATCAGCATTAAATTTACTCTGCAAATACAAGACATAGTAAGTTATAGCTACCAACAATAATGGCATCGGCTAGAACGGGTCAGTAGTTTTCAGTAGATTGGGACGAGTTTCATATAGAAATGAACTGAACAGTATACAGAATAGATAAGACAGAAGCAAGATTTGGTTATATAGCAACTTTGCAATCCAGAGGGTATAACGGTAACTAAGTTAAAATAGTTAACTGTAATTGGGAAAATATTTTATTACCAGCGGAAAACCCTGCCGGAATAATTATTTATATTATATGCTGAATCCCTAAGGTTGCAACCTCAAGCGAAATGTGTACTACATATAACAGTCTGTAGAACAGTTAACTTAACTTAACTTACAGTAACTAGTTACATTATACTGTCTGTACATGCACAACAGTCTAATTCACCCGAGAGCTTTTTACATACATGGATTATATGCGGTTTCTTGGTCAACCTAACTGTGCGATTGGTGTGAGCAACAGTTTATGAGCAGATCCGGCATTACTGCATTTTCGTTTGTACATGCTCCTCCTGTTCGATAAACATATTCATTATTACGTAATAATAATATTATTATTATTATTACTATTATTTATTTTATTTTATTTTTATTATTTTTTGGTTGACCTCTAAGATCCAATTGTCTTAACTTTTGTTACAGTTTATGTTAAATATTAAAGATATCTGGTCGGTACACAACATTATGTAATACATTTGAAATACGAGCTAATTATTTATTTCTTTTTCTTTGACATATTTTCCACATAATTATTTCTCCTATATATCTATAAATAAAACAGTCACTCTTATCTTTAAATATTGAGGGATTTTTAAATTAAAATGATAACCAGGGGTTAACTGGAGAGGAGAATCGAAAAATCACTGCACTTTACAGAACACTAGCAGGCTCCTTCCTCTCAGCTAAATGTGACAATTTGAACATTTCATACCTATGATGATATAGCACATATTCGCTGCTTTGATAATAGTCCAAGTTTGTTAATTTACGCTTGGTCGGGCTTACTTTGTATTCAGTAGTTGCTTGTCCGCCCCTTCGATCTTCGATAGTCCCCGAACCCAGTTAAAGAGCTTACGGTGGACCGGGCTAAGTATTAGAAAAAGATTTGCCAGGCACGTCAATCAGGCACAAGGCGCCTAGTGATGTTCCATCATATGAGCAACTATCAATATTGAACAAAGTCAAGATAAGTTATAGGAAAACAAAATCAAAAAGAAAGATCTTAGTTATTATAATACAATTTTTGTAGCATCTACTTAAAGCAGTAGTTTGCTGTTTAGAAGGACCTGGTTATTGGTGTGATTCTTTATGCGGTCTAAATATAGAACTGCAACTGGTTGTGTCTTGTCGGTGTACCAGGTACTGACCGCGAGAAATCAGGTCCTCCTGTAAGTCGTAATGAGTGTGCATCTCGATATAGCAATGTATCTGGATCGACCTTGTCTTGTCTTATGTGCATGTATGGATTATGTAGGGAGTAACAAAACAAATTATGATAGTTAAACTTTCGAGATCTCAAAACATTGACGGGAACAAGCAATTGGAAATGACATAATAATGATAATAATGGTAGATACAATTGATAGATAAATATTTGATAATAAATTTTGATAAGTTCTTAGTTTTTTATAGATTGATTTTGTCCATGGTATTGGTAATTGGTATTGATATTGTACCAACTTAAACAGATGGATCCATATTTATGTCTACGGTAACCGTTTGGATATATTATAAGTCAAAATTGTAAATATTTCTAGCACAGCTATTACTATTTTCGATATTATGATAAGAAAAAAGGTTATAATTCTTTGTAGGTTATATAATTTAGAATTCAGCCAGGAATTTGCTGCCGGTCAATGACGGCAGATATGTCCAGCAAAGTTACTCCAAATATTTGACCACTTCCGAGAGATTGGACGCACGCAACCAAAAATTTAATGGTAAGTAATAGACAATAAAATATTCATAAATTATATGGTTAATATCGGTGGTTAGTTATAGTTAATTTAATTTATTTATTAACAGTTTTGCTTTTTATTATCTGTATCTAATTCTACTGTGTTGTCGAGATATTATGCTTTTTCCCTTCATTCGTCGTCATTATTATGGTCTTTTTCCTCCTAATATGATTGCTTTTTCGTGCATTCTAACATTGCTTTTTAAGGTTATAAATAAAAACCCTCTTTCAATGCCCCTCTCTAAACACTGGCCCGGTTGACTGTTAACTGGAGTTAACATAATGGATCCAGTTCCTGAGCAATGGCACGTACGTACACTCTCTAAACAGGCTAAGTATTTCTATTACATGTGCTGGCTGGCATTTACCGGATACTGTATTTCTTTTTCAAGATTAAGCTCCAGATTTGTCTTCTAGATATAGAGATTCGAAAACAACCTTTTGTAGCTTAAACTAGTTTGGTTGGTGCATTAACTTTTCTTTAGTCTTGTTTTATTTGTTTTTCTTCTATTTATGTTTTAATCTGCCCATCATCGCAATAACCCGCCCGATCTTGTGTTTGTTGGAGCACTCTGATTTTGTAGTGAGAGCCCCCCCTTTTTTTTTTTTTTTTTTTTTTTTTACTTTTCTTTATACAGAGCACACCCCCTCCATCTAGTTTAGCACAACTGCTTGCCTGCCTGCCACTATATGCACCTGCTGGCCCAGCTCTGCCTTGCCTGTACTAAGTTTGTAACTAACTACTAATAGAAGCCCTATTTTTTTATAGCACAAGCCCTCGGCTGAAGTGTCAATATATACCTTTAAACCTGCTTTTTAAGATTTGTGCTGCTCGATTAAACTGCCAACTGAACTGTTTGACTGGTTGACTTGTTGTCTCTTTCTACAAAAGTATTATAAAATATTCATTTGATTCTTGGTTATATCTTTGAACTAGATATAAAAAGTTCAAATATTCAATTCCTTTTTAATTGTTCGTCGGGAATTTGTCTACTATATAAGTTAATAATTGGAGGTTTTAACTAATATTGTGTGACTTTTTTGGCAGCTTTTTTAGTGATTTTTTCCCCTTGTATTGTTTGTTTTAATTGTTGACATCTTTTATTCCTGCGTCTTATTATCTTTAATATTACTACAGATTGAATATATCCAATTAATTGGATCATATTCATATATTTCCTCCATTTGTTTCCTTGCATTTTTTTTGATACCTCAGCTCATAACTTCATAACCACTGAGGCCAGTTTGTTTTTGTCATCGTCTCTTTTTTGCATATGTTTCCCCCCTCATATCTTTTCATTTAATTGTTATATTTTTGCATTCGCTTTTCCTACTTCCTTTTTACCATTCGTTTAGTTTTTTTTTTATTATTTTTTTTCTTTTGTTGACTTAAGATATTGCTATTATGACCAAGCATTCAGTGGGTGAAAGTTCTTCTAGTACATCAAGCTCTACTTCATCTTCTACCAATAGTTCGATAGTAACAACCTCGAGCATGTCTAGTATATCAAGTTCTCCTTCGGTCCATGGCTCTAGCGCAAAAGTACCACCTCAGAGCCCCCATCGGTCTTCCATGATTTCTCAGCAGCAATATCAGACTCCTCGAGTGGTTTCTGGATCATATGCTGGATCAAGTCAAGGTATAACCGCTCACTTGGCAACTACTCCTACTACTGCATCAAATTATAGACCAAAGTCTCTATATGGATACTTGGGACAGTCTGGTTCACTATCTAGCCCCTCGCTAATATCTAATAGCAGTCAAAATTCTCGATTATCCTATATTGGTACAGTCAATGGTCCTGCTATGGTAAACTCCCCAGTTTACCTATCTAATTCTAATACTCCTAATCTTAATATTAATACCAACTTTGCCAATACCCCTCAAGATTATGACTTAGTTGCACCTAGACGACAACATATTAGAACTTTTTCAAGTCCTTCTACAACCACTTCTAACAAGCCTGACAGGTATCACAGAAGAAAGTCCGGTAATCTTCCGAATTCTGTTTCTTCGCCAGTTCTAGCTCCTAGCAGTTCTTCTTCTGAGTCCATTGCTTCAAGCCCACTTTCTTCTCCAACTCTGCCTACTGCTGCTTCACCTCCATTATCTCCAGCAAGCTTGCCTTCTAATCCTTGGAACTATATGCCTGTGTCTAATAATAGCAGTATGGTCAACTTGAGCTCGATCGCTACCACTAATTCCATTCCAAATTTGCCTATGACTAATATTCCTGCTTCTTTGAGAAGTTCACCTGTTAAAAGGGAACAAAATAATAATAATAACAACACTAATTTTAATGGTAAGTTGCACTTCCTAGTTTTCCTCTCTGTTTAACCGTCTAACATATTTAGTGAAATCTCAAAAACTACAACAGCCTACTATTTTACCTAAATTGTCGAATTTGCAAAAACAACCTAGTTTTGAAGATTTATCCACACCTCCAATTTTGGTTCTACCTTCAGACAAAAGGCGAAGTTCTATCCAAAGTAGTCGATCATTTTCTGGACCAGCAGCTATTCGAAGCAGTTTTCGAACTCCTTCATCTTCTAGTTTGCATGAATTGCCTTATCAGCCACCCTCTATTCTAAAGAAATCGAAAACTTCCAGCGATGTTGCATCTGATTACAACTACTCTAGCAGCAGTAGCAGTATCAGCACACCTGTGACTAGGTCTGCTACTATGACATCCCAATCTATTTTGGAGCCCCCGAGATTTAATTCTCATTCAAATCATTCTAGTCCTACTAGTTCTACCTTCCCAGATAGCCCAACTTCTGCTGTACCTCAATCTCAAGCCCCAGTTCAAGTGTCATCTGCTAAAACTGGTCCTGTGCTGCGGCCAATTGCTAGGCCACAGACCCAGCAACAGAAGATGAGATCTAGACCATCTGTTGTGTCTGTTGCCTCTGAGCCATCATTCTCCTATAGAGAAGCTCCTTTGGAGCGTCCTAAGACTGTGGCAGAGGAACATCCCGTTTCTAGCTCATTTGGTTCAAAATTGAAAAGATTTTTTAGCGGCTCGTCAAAGAAAAAGAATTCCGTATCAAGCTCTAGTTCTTCTAATTTAGCTTCTTCTGCTAGTAGTATATACTCGAGAAAGAGCTTTATAGACAACAGTGATACGAGATCTTTGTTCTCTATTAAATCAACCTCTTCCTCTGCATCTTTTGCTACTTTCAAGAAATTTGGAAAGTCCACAAAGTCTTTTTTCAAGCAAA
Source organism: Sugiyamaella mastotermitis (assembly GCA_030572735.1). NCBI lineage: Eukaryota > Fungi > Ascomycota > Dipodascomycetes > Dipodascales > Trichomonascaceae > Sugiyamaella > Sugiyamaella mastotermitis. The sequence goes on from JAJMBN010000016.1 coordinate 8,390, forward strand.
AGAAGGATGAAGATAATGACTATAGTCCATCTGTTATTTCCCCAACCTCTTCTTTTGTACCTTCTCCTACCAGGGAATCTTTTGTCACTGATCGATCAAGAAGAACTGAATCTATGAACAGATCTCCTATAAGGCAATCTGAACCTCCAGTTTCCAACACAATTGCAAGTGGTGCAGTGCCTTCTATTTCTCTTGTTCCTCAGGTACGTTCAATGAGCGTCTTGGCTACGCCAGTGGTGACTGCTTTTATTGCAGAGGCCGAGTCTCGTGAACCATTTGAACCTGAGCTCTCCACATCAGAATCTTTGCAAAATGTTGTTTCTCCTGCTCAATCTCAAGAAGATATCCGTGAAGTTGATGAGAAGAAGCTCGATATGGATACTGTTAAGGGCCTCAATTCCAAGATTTTGATACCACCTAGTTCTTCAGTTGTGATAGCTCCACCCTCTCCACCAGTTGAGCCTTCTGACTCTGAAAAGATACCCTCTCTTACTAGTAGTACTGAAGGTACTAACGATTCTGAAGAACTTACTGAAGATTTAGCAGTTGGTGATACTGTATTCCCAAAGACATTGGATCTGAACAACGTGGAAAATATCCGAAGCTCATTAGAGAGAACGAAGAGTTTGGAAAGGAGACGAAGCAGAAGATCAACCAAGTCTGTGGATGAGAAGAATGGTAATGTCGAATCTACTCAAGATGATGAAACTTTGGTTCCAAATGCCACCAAGATTCATGTTGATTCTTCCGATGTTATCTCAGTGAGAAGTGTAATGTCATCCGAGACTCAACCAAATCCTTCCAAAAGCATTTTGAAGAGTCCAAGTCTTTCGATTGATTCTGTTGAAGAATTCGCTGATACTACAGTTAGGGCATCCGAAGAGGATATTTTAGAACCTCCTCAGCTTACTCCTGTTGAGTTGAATGAGCAGAAACTTGTCATTCAACCTTTCCTGAAGGATGTAGATGAATTTGATTTCTCTAATCACTTCAGTTCGGCTCCTATGTTAGATCTCGATTTTGATTTCGATAAGCAAACTGGGAAAGTAGATAGAGTCACTCCCTCCCCATCAGCATCACCTTCTCCAGTTTCCAGCACATTTTCTTCGAAAGAAGAGTTCTCTGATGCTTTAGACGAGTTTCCTCAAATGAATTCAGGTAGTACTAGTGATGTTGTTTCACCTTTGGTATCCCCTATACCGACAGCAGAAAATGGATCTCAGCATTATGGAAATAACTCTCTGAGGCACTTGTCGTATCAGCCTAGAGTTCCTTCACCTTTGATTAAGCAGCCAGGAATAGAATTCCCTCATATGGCTCAAAATAATGGATACAACCAGGTACAACCACAATATCAACGGTTTCACTCGAGGACTCCAAGTTATGGTTCTTCTGGTTCGGCAAGGATGCAGCCCAGATTCAGCATGGAAAGTTCTGCTAGCAGCAATCGTTCTCCAGCATCATCTGTCAACATAGTCAGACCCAACACTGTGTCGTTTTCATCCCGCATTGTTATCTATGATACTTATGGACGTTATGATTATGATAGACGACCAGAAATTGCTACATGTAACAGGTTAACTCCTCAGTTGGCTCAACAGATCAAGGAGGAGTTGAATATGTTGAAGCATGAAATGGAAGTTCATGCAAGCTCAAAAGCATTTACTCATTTTTATTAAAAGGTATTCGGACATCTAGATAGCGTCATTGTTCCGTCATCAAAAAATAATACCAAAAATCGTACATCATTTAGTATATATATTTATTTATATGGTTATATACTTATCACTGTTTCTGTTTCTAATTTATATGTCACATTTTCTCATTCTTTGGGCTTTTTATTTTTTATTAATATTTTAGAAGCCCAAATATTCATACTAAGTGTTCTCGTCTTCTTGGTTGATCATCATTTATCATGAAGTGTTAATATGACCTCAGTGTTTAAGTTTTCCCACCATTATGGGCTATCGGCAACTGCAATTACTTTATTTAAGCTATAAACTTGGCATGCTCCATCTGCCGCTTTCCACTTGTATCTTTAGATAGTTTGGGCATATGTGTGATCAGTTGGATTCATCTAAATTGCTTCTAGGAACTGGGAGGATTATGCTGCAATTACTCAGACCTGTAGAGCATAGTATGGTTACTTCGAAACGTTTTTACAACTCATTTGTTAAAGTAGATTGCAATATTGACTGTCATACACCAATATCACATATAACAGCTTCGATCCCTAATTCTAAGGATATCAAGTCAGATTCAGATTCCGAATCGGAAGATATATTAGCTGACACAAACTTAAAAGATAACAGCAATGAGTATAAGTTACAGAGAACAGTTCAATATCTTAGTTTTTCTAAACGAGTATTCCTCCGAAACAACTCACTTCGTCGTAAAAAGAAGTCTAGCATGGTTTATGCAGTCAAGCAGCCAGTGTTACCAGAAACCCAATACGTTAATAAATATCATGATTTGGAATTACTGAAAGGCTGGTCAAATGGCTTAAGCCACCAGACCCAAAAACGCAACTATAGCACTTTAAATCATCCTTTAAGACAAATGGTTTCCTCCGAAGATTTTGGAAATTCTGATAACTCTGAATCATCTTGTGAAGAAAGAAGTAAACCAAGAGACAAATGTGTGGATAAAGTTCAAAAATTGCCTGGTGGTCCTTATCCGCGGCTAAAGCCAGTAATTATGGATTCAGGGGTAGGTTCTAATCTAGGCACTAGCTCAAAAGGGAAGAAATGCAATTTAGTCAGAAGATTAGGGAGTGGGCTTAGTCATAAGTCAGCGAATGTGAGCCCTGACATAAGCTTGGATTCCGGTGATAAGGGTATGGCTAGAGATCTACCAAATACTTTCCATACTGGATACAACCTATTGACTTCTCCGATCACGACAAATAATGACAATAGTCCTGTTAATACCGGAGTCCATTCCGTTACTAGAAATCATACTGATAATGAAAGTCATAATAATTCAAAACGTGTCAAAAACAGATTGAGAGATAGATTTATGCTAAAGAAAGGATTTAGAAGCATCAAGCAAAGGGTCAAGAGAGTTGCACATCGAAAGTAGTCAGTATTTCCGCTGCTGGTGTTCCGTTTTAATTGCAATTCTAGAAACCGCAAAAATATATATATCAGATGTATATATACTATCAATCTTTTGTATATCTATTGCTTATTTCAAATTGCTTGATGATTCTGAGATGAGCATTGACTGGTTATCCGACGACGATGTGAAGGAGTTAAAGAGGTACGGCGCTATGAGACTAACAACAAGCCGGAAAGAATGGCGATAGTAGTGCCAATTTAGTATGAAGAAAGGCAAGAGCTTTCGCAATGTATTCCGGAGCAGGTAGCACAAGGAAGTAGAATGCTCAAATCACTGCAGAATGAATCCTGCGAAACTCAGTAATTTACAGTCATAAAACTAAGCAAATCTAATTTAATTTGATACATTCTAATTATATAGTATGTCTATTTATAATAATATACTTTCAAGAGAAATCTGGGGATTTTTGACCCTTTGAAAGTATTTTAAATAAAATCGGAGTCCTGACCGGAGTTGATTTTGGGGTATGTATATGTACACGCATTAATGAGCAAAGCAGTTGTTTTTTTTTCAGTTTGTGAGAATATAAATGCCACAATTGGCCTGCCTTTCTTCGAAGTTGGATAAAACCAAATTAAAATGTTGGCGAATCCAGAAGAAGAGAGGAAAATATCGAATGATGCTGTAAGGACCGCTGAATCAGAGAGCAATCACAGCAATAAAGATGACAATGATGATGTTGTAGTAGTAATAGATTGGCTAGAAAATGACCCGGAAAACCCCAAAAACTGGACAAAGAAACATAAATGGGCTATTACTATAGCTGTGTCAGGAATCACTTTCATTTCTCCTGCCGCCTCGTCGATTGTTGCCCCTGTTGCATCTTATATAGCCGGAGATTTAGGGATATCGAGTTTATTCGAGACTCAGATCATCATTTCAATTTATATCCTAGGTTATGCTGTTGCTCCTTTATTTCTTAGTCCTCTATCGGAAGTAATTGGAAGAAGATGGGTAGTGCAAGGTGCAAACGTTGTATTTTTATGTTTCAACTTAGCATGTGGATTTGCTCAAAACAAAGCACAGCTTATTGCATTTCGTTTCTTAACTGGTATCGGAGGAAGCTCACCGCTATCAGTAGGAGGTGGTATCTTGGCTGATATATGGGACAAAGATGAACGAGGAATGGCGTATGCTATATACTCTCTCTGCCCCGTTTTAGGGCCATCGGTTGGCCCTATTGCTGGAGGCTTCATCGCTGAGAATACTACATGGAGATGGACTTTCTGGGCTATGTCAATCCTAAATGGAATTGTATTAGCTGTTGCAGTATTTGTACTCAAAGAAACATATGGTCCAGCACTTCTAAAAGCTCGTGCTAAGAAATTGACCAAAGAAACTGGAGTCCGTCATATATCCAAGTATGATAAGCAAGAGTCATTTAGGTATATTATGGCATTTAACCTAATACGACCCTTCAAATTACTTGGAACTCAAGTCATTATCCAAGTTCTTACCCTGTATATGTCATTCTTGTATGGTCTGCTCTATATTGTTTTAACCACCTTCCCTCGTCTGTGGAGCGACTACTACCACGAGAGTACTGAGATTGGTGGTCTTCATTATATTGCAATCTCTTTGGGTTATACAACTGGTGCTCAAGTGACGGCTTTCACTATCGACAGATTCTACAGAAGGTTGAAAAAAACCAATAATAATATCGGAAAGCCCGAGTTCAGAATACCCGCTATGTTTGTATCCAGTTTGATTCTACCAATAGGACTCTTTTGGTATGGATGGTCTGCACAAGCTCGTATTCATTGGATTATGCCCGATATTGGTGCTGCTATTCTATGTTTTGGTACAATTATGTCTTACACCTGTATCCAGGTATATGTGGTTGACGCTTATGGTAGATATGCTGCTTCTGCACTTGCTGCAATATCTTGTATCAGAAGTCTGTGTGGTTTCGGCTTCCCACTATTTGCGCCTTATATGTATGATACTGTGGGATTTGGATGGGGAAATTCTATTATTGCCTTTATAGCCTTAGCTATTGGCGTCCCGTCTCCATATATATTTTGGAAATGGGGAAGTTACTTGAGATCTAAGTCAACTTATGCAGCGGAGACTTAAAGAACGACATAAACCAATCAAATATCTAATATCTATATAACATTTATTTACTTTAGAAAATCGCATATCCTCATAATTTGTTTTACATTTAGTAACATAAAGGAAATAATAATGAATTATTAAAAATAAGAGATTGAATTAATAAATTAAAAAATAAACATAAAAATTAATAAACCAGATTATTTATTAATATTAATAACTTTATTAAATGTAACACTTATATTAAGTTAATGGTTTTAGCTATTGGTTTATCAAATTATCAAGTTAGTATTTATGGTTTATAATTAATGATAATAAATTATCTAATATTTGATATAATATATATAATATTATATACTATTGAAACAAGTCTAACTAGTCAAGCTAACTGTAAAATGTAGAACTGTAACTGTTTCGTAACTTACTGAAGTTACTACAGTACAGTTATGCGGCTTAAAATTTAAGTACAGTGTACATCTTTTTCACTTCGACATTTTCTGATCTACTAAAGCAACAATGGTCATTCCTGCATACGTTGTTCCAGGTCAAATCATTTGCCCTCTTGTTGAAAAGCAAGATGGTGTAATCAGAAAATATAAAGCGGGACATGGTGTTGTGAGTCGTCAGATCGGTTCAATACATGCTCTTTCCTCTACGGTTGTAGGAAAAGTGTCGCTCGTTTCTTTAGATGGTAAGACTCCTGATGATGTTGTAATGATCGAGGAGGGTGATACTGTCCAAAAGAATTCCCAGACTCCTGAGTTAAATTTTCAAGTCAATGTAGAAAATAAGATTGTCACAGGACAGCGAACCAATCAGCCTTCTACTAGAGTAGGCACTTCTGTTCTTCCTGAAGTCGGTGATATTGTATTTGCAAGAGTAGTGAAGCTTACTGGAATTCAAGCTCATGTCGAGATCCTTGTCGTCGAAAACCAGGGAACAATTTCTTCTGATAGTGGTGTGGGAATCCATGCTTCTGGTGATGGTATTGTTGGGCTCCCAGCCCTTGGCCAGTCTGGAAACTCCTCCAGTGCTAACGACGTTGGAGAGGGTTTTGGTGGAATTATTCGAATTCAAGATGTTCGGGCTACTGAAAGGGATAAAATCAAAATGCAGCTCTGCTTCAAACCTGGTGATATTGTCCGTGCGCATGTTATTTCTCTTGGTGATGGTACCAACTATTACCTTTCTACCGCACGAAATGATTTAGGAGTTGTTTTTGCTCGAAGTAGAGCTGGAGAGCACATGTATCCAATCGATTGGCAACATATGGAAAGTTCTATAACTGGAGACATTGAGGAACGAAAGGTTGCAAAACCATATTAAATGGATTTATTTGTTTAATATATATTTATTTATTCAATTGATATCGATTCACTTATGTATCATAATTTTTGTTTTTATTGTTTTTTTTTGCTTGGCAAGAACAGTAAAATATAAATATAATAAAATAACGTTACGTAATATAATACACTTCTAGTCTATTCTAAACTATACCAGTTACCGCCACAGAAACAGTTTTTTTGAAAAGCAACTGTCCATTGTGGGTAAACAAATGGCTTTAGGTCATCCCAGACAGAGACTCCTCCGCATCGTGCGCAGTGTCTCTTCCTTTCGGCATCAATTGGAATTAAAATCTTTCGAAGAGAGTCAATGTCACCGCTGGAAACCTCGCTATCATTATTTGGTACCCAATTCAAAGTTGAAGGGATCTCACCATCTGTTTCACTTGGGTCATCAAGACCGAGCCACGAAACATCATAAAAATATAACCTAGCAATATCAATTTCTGGCATCAACACTGCTTTGAATACCTCTGTCACCCTTTCCATTGCAGGCACCAGTTCTTTTGGAACCTTAGCATCAAATATAAGTGATTGCTCTACTCTCAATCGGTCTGGCAAGGACGGACTTAACTTTTTAATAGACCCATCGATATCAGTGAGCATCTTTTCAAATATAGCAAGTGGGACTGGTGACATTGATATAATGTCTTTGAGCCTCTTATACATAAAATGTGCTACTCCATTAACAGGATTCTTTTCTTGCTCAGCAAAGCCTTGAGCTAACTGCTCAAGACCTCTAATTCCCCTCAAAGAGTATATTAAAAGCATTCGGGGAACCCCCGCTAATAGAATTGATGCAGCAACTGATGTTCTATCAGCTGATCCGTAAAATGGCCTATCTTTAGTTGCAAGCGTCGCAAAGTAAAGCTCTTGGCAGATATATGCCAAAAGGTCTGTACACCAACGGATTAAACCCAACATTGTTAAAATATGATTTGACTTCACGTCGGTATCTGGGACGCCATTTTGTGCTTGTGGTTTGTGTTGAGATGATGACCTTAAAGTGAATGTTAAAGCAAATGCAAGTAATCTAATATTGAGAATAGCCCACGCTACACGACTCATTGGATTTCTGTTCCAATCTTTCATGCTACCAATTACTAGCTGCATACTTAATAGTCGTTGTAGAGAAGGGTTTACCATAACTTTGTCAATCTGGTAATCTTTCGGTAAATCTAGGGTGAAATTAACAGCACGATGGCTTTCCTGTAACAAAACTTTCATGAACTTATCGAATACAGCTGGGCCAGATGCCCTTACTCTTTGAAGTTCTTTACGTAACACACAGAAAAGGTCATCCGTGCATAAGTTACCGAAACTAGATATTGAGTGCCGAACCGCAATCCCTATAGCTGAAGATATCAGCTTATCTGTGTCAGTATAATCTATATTGCTCTCCATAAAGTTTATAAGCAAATTACCCGACTCATCTAGATAGGCATAAGAGCATAAGTTAGGAGAAATACTAACATTTGAAATAGATTTTTTAGAGAAGCTAAACCCTGCGTCTTTCAATGTTATGAAATTCTGTCTATGTGGGATAGGATTGTGGTTGCTTCTATGGGTGAGCTCAGTAGTGCCATCCGCATAAATGACTACTTTAAATGTATCAGAAGACGTGAAACAGAAGCTCACAATAGGTGACTCAATTTCAGATTGAATCCCTTCTAGGAATACTAACTTTATATCAGTAGTTTCGGAAGCAGGCGACGAATCTTGCATACCCAAAGGCTGAAAGCTAGGGTGCAGTAATACCTTTGCTGGGACTAACGCATAGCGCGATATATAGCTACCTTTCTCTGAAGCATATACAATATAAATTTCATGCTCGAATTTTTCTGGAGGGGGATTGCTACCCGTTCCACTTGATATCTTTATGGGGTTGCTAGGAACAGAAACCAAATGTGTCATCCAACTAGTTACAGGTGCTAAAGCAGGTGGAGCGATAGGAGCGGAAACTACAGGTGTGACAAATAATTGTGCTGTATCATTCAATGAGCTTGGAGTAGAATCATTAGTGTCAGCTCCAGCGCCATTTTGATTGCCTTGTTGTTTGCCTTGTGCATTTGCTCCTGGGCCAGCAGCAGTCTGGTTGTTTGACCATCTAATAGACACTTTGTACGCCCTTAGAGTAGATGTTCTAGGGCTGAACGTGACCAAGAGTAAAGAATTATCCTTCCAGCTTTTCCAAGTGGCATGGGAAATTAAATCAACGTTATTAAGGCCATTTGTACGTTGACTTGCAGAAGTCGAGTTTTGGTCATTCAACGACGGGTACAAAGAGGTGGTTACTTGGTGGTATCTGCTATCAGTCTTACCTTGAGATAGCAATCGGATAGTACCTCTTCTCGATACTGAAATACAGGCTTGTTTACCTTGTACTGGGTTATAAGGGCCAGCTGGCTTACCTTGTGATACACCATAAGATGCATAATGCTGATGGTTGGATCCCCCTTCCGACGAGTTAGATTGGATTCGCACAGCTGGTGATGCAAACAACACTGTTTTATCCATATCCAACCATTTAAATCCTACAACTCCGTTCAACTCTGAAGGTTCATAAGTCTCTCCCAGTGATGGTTGATGCACACAAGTCATTGCTCCACTAGCACCAATAGTGAAAATAGACAGGGAACCTAAGCTATCGATGCAAGCCAAATCTCCACCTACAGGACCCCAAGAAACATGTACATATGGAGCATCTCTTCTAGTTATGGGTAGATTAGGGATGGTCACAGGCTTTGCCAACTCCCAATCTTGACCATTGATACAATGGAGGTATGTGAACTTGACGACTGATTCTGAAATAAACGCAATGGTTCCATATTTCGACCATGAAATTTTACTATTATTAGATCGACTTTTCTCAAACCAAACACTTCACACTTACTCATTGCATCCAAGTCTTTGCAGTGAAGCAATTCGTGACAATATTCCTTCATCACTTGTCATTTTGTTCACCTAAAATTTCGTCTAACAGTGTAGTATTGTAAACTTCACTACGAATATATCCTGAGGTTAGGGTTATTTCCAGCGTATCAGTTAACATTTAACGTGAACACTGGAATACAGATGTTTAAATATTGTCATTAATTCGAACCGAATGACTTTAGTATTATTCGACAATATTTAAGGTCGTATTTGAGTAATCTAATTATTATACTACTTTTAGCAATGCTGGTTAATTGTGAGTGTTTCTGCTTGGGGCTTACAACAGCATAACTGGTTTGGTAAGTTAATCTAATCATGAATATTGTTGACGGGGAAGATTCCGATGTTAATTATGGTACAATAATATGAAATGGTTGTTGGAATTTTGAATATCTGTACCAGACCTTTTTCTTGGTATATCTATGGCTTTCGATCTACAATTTAGATTCCTCTTCTCTTTTGCACTTCTGTTGGCCTGTGCATCAGTTTTTGAAGCTTCCGATCAATTTGTATGTGACTTACTTAAGCTAATTTCAAAAATATTGAATATTGGTTCTCATTAAAGCTGAAATTGATATTTTTTTTTATTTTTATTTTAGTGTTATTGTACTTTCATTTGACTGTGTTAAGGCGTAAACTAGGATTGAGACATGACACTTCTTCTGTTGGCGCATTACCCATTTTCACTCTTATGTCACTCATTGGTCTTATATCAGGCAAACGGATACTTAATATGCTTTACAAATGTAGTTCCAATAGTTCCCTATTGCGGTTCACAGAGATAGTACAAGCGACGATGAGTGTACAATGTTGAGCTCCCAGAAATCATATATATGTAGTTATTCAGCTTCACATTCCCTTTCCAGCGATGCCTATTAGTCCTTGAAACAGCCGCTTCTTCCATATTACTTTTCTCTTTCTAAAATGGGTTATCATCTTGTCAATTCACAAGATATAGAAAAATTATGGGCTTCACCGTGATTTGGGGGACCTTGCCCTCGTTAACCCACCTTAGCGAGACTCGGGCATAATAAATAGAAGGTATCGCATTTTCGCAGGTGTATATTTTCCCTTCGTATATATACATTCGTTCTAATTTCTCCTTTTTTCAGTTGTGTGTTTCTTTTTTTTTTTTATTTTTTTTCTTCTTGTATATTTATTTCTGAGGTTGTGAATACCCCATACTTTCCTAATGCATCACCAACCTGGTCATCATGGCGACTCACCAACATCCAGATTATTGGAACCAAACTTCACAGATACAGAATCATCGGAAGAGGGTGGCAATTCTTATCAAAACAAAATTAGACTAGTAGAATCTTCAGATTATTTTGAACAAGTTGAAACATGTTCTAAACTTGCCGCTGGGGTTTGCACATCCTCAGACAAGGCTGTAAATAGCTTGGATCATTCCAGCACGGATTCGCAGGAAACATTGGTAATCACCAAGAAAGAAGAAGCCTCCAACAGACCAATTCAACTGGTGAATACGAACTCAACAGAAGATCTATTGGTTAAGTCTGAATTTGATGAGAATTTCTTTGACCATGAGTCTGCAGATTCTGCGTCTACTGTCTCGCCATCAAGCCTTATTAAGGAAGACGTTGATCATCAAAGTCCTATTTCGGTTATAATTAACCAATGCGATTCAACTGAAGAGCAGCGCCTTATTGATTTAAACGAAATTGAGTCAGCTCAACTTTCTTATGGTAACCCTAAAGACCACCAAACTGAAGTATATTATCCCGGTCTCTACTTAAACATCCCCAATGACGATTCATCAGAAACCAAGAGCTTTTCTACAGGCAATTCTGCCTCCCACCCTTCTAACCTTCCCTCAAGCAATTTGGACTCCTTTCCAGATCATGTATGTGATGACCAAGGGGATGATGGACACTCTAATGAAGATATTCCAGTAGCTAGTATGGACATTTCATCAAATAATGCATTTATAGGTGGCAGAATTGGAGCTATGAAGCCTGAATACGAAGATTCATTTTATAATATCTCTACTTGTCCTATTGGAGGTGATGAAAGGGATTTTTCACCTGTCAAAACGGAAGTCTCAGGGTATGAATTGGAAAAGTTAGTTAATTGTCAATCTGCAAAAGTGAACTTGACTGAAATCGTTTCTTCAACGCAAGAGAAGGGTATCCAAGAAACTGATGAAAATTATTCTGTTTCTGATAATGTAGATGCCAAGATACTCTTGTACGCAAACGAATTGCAGAACGTATTGTGCCAGCCTACGAACAACATCATCAATACTTCGGCGCAGGTACAACAGAATAATATTCTTGGAGTTCATTCTCTCTCACCTGAATATCCGAACTTGTTACATTTGGACACTAAAAGATTCAAGCATGATGAAGATTCTTTAAACTCCCCATTTTCTTCTTCAGGCGATAGAAGAACTAAAAATGGTGTTGTCAAGATTGCTATCATGGTTGGAAAGCGAACTTTCAAGGTTACCCAAGCTGAATTGAATCTGTTACGAACTATGCTCTCCATTGAATTCCCAGTTGAACCTGTCTTGCCTCCCAAATATAAACGACAGCCTAAAGAAGTCCTGAACCAGCCCATTGACCAATATGTAAGAACTGCAGAGGGCGATAAGAAGATATTTCTCTATGGATTGCCGTTTGATTCTTTAAGATCTAGAGAGCAAACATTCTTGCTACCTCCTTTGGATAGTTATACTGTTGACCAAGTCAGCTATTTGGGAGCGGAACCGACTGAGACATTATATGACCCTGTTTTCATCAGGAGATTACCCAGTGATGAAGACAACCATGGTTGGTGTGAAGTATGTGGAAGATGGTTACAGTTGCGAAACCACACTTATGCACATCACTTCAAGTCTGCACATGGCGTTTCTCAGAGAACCAAAAGTATTGTTAATCTCCCCAAAGTTGTTAGAGGCGATCCAGAGTTTGACTCAAAGATGCAAGGTTACTGCGAAATTTGTCAGTGCTGGGTCGAGCTTCACCATCGAAAGAATGGTCAGAGATGGCAAACCTGGTATATTCATCAATTCCAGGTTCACCACAAGGAGCAAAAGCCAAACGAGATTCAAAGACCCGTTGCCCCTAGCCACCCTTATATCAATAAGCTCTTTAATGGCTATTTGGGTTGACTGTGAGTTATTTTTTCCTTTATATTTGTGCTATTGTTTTAGTTTCTTTTCTGTTCTGCTCCAGTTTCTCATCATTATTTTGTTTTAATATAAAATTACGTAGTCATTACTGTATTGTTATTTTATTTATAATCCGATGTATTATTAATTGATTTGACGCCCTATTTTGTACCATGGCTTGTTTCTAAATAAGTTTTCCATGTTTTCTAGAGCGGTCCCTGCTGGTTCTGGGACAAACAACCAGGAAAATATTAAACCTACCAATGTCACAAGTGTAAAGAACAGCAGAGTTCCCCATTCATGCATTGCTATAAATAAGCTTGGAAGAGCTTTAGAATTTGAGAATTGGTTAATGTAATGAAATACCATTATAATGCTGGCTGCATATATCCGCAACTCCAACGGGAATATTTCAGCATTAATTAAATACTGGACGGAGTTCCAACCTATTGCCCATCCGATTCCATTAAAATAAATCATTATTATTGCAAACCCGGACGCCAATGGGTATGATGTGGTTATATTAGTGTTGTTTGATAACTCCATAGACGACCAGTTACTGTTGGAACCAACAAATATGGTCAAATAGAGTAAGGAAATAAATTGGACAGAGATGCCACAATACAGGGCTCTTTTACGACCCAGGTAATCTATAACGAATAAAGCACAAACTATTGCTGATAATAGCTTTACTACTCCGAACATAGAAGTCGCAAACATTCTTTTATTCTGAGAGGAGATTCCTACCAGAGAAAAGAACTCGGGGGCATAGATTGTAACGGCATTTGCACCTGTCCATTGGCTCATTAACTGGATTGCCAATCCTAAAAATATTTGGTACCGAGCTTTCATCATGATTCCTACAATAAAAAATGATCTCTTGTGATCAGTATTCGATATCTCTTTTTCTTTATTAATCTGTGATGATACAGAAAGGATTTCTTTCACCACATCGCTGTTATATCTATCTGCACCCCTTAAAGCTTCTAGAGTTCGAATGCTCTCATTAAGCTTTCCTACTTTTAACAACCACCTGGGGCTTTCAACTACTCTAAAAGAGAAAATAATTGCACAAGAAGCGAATACAATTGGGATTGAGGTAGGAACCACCCATTGGTTTCTACTTGTTTTACTAATGTGCATAGATGATCCCCAACTTGCAAAGTAACCAAGCATAATCCCCAGGTAAACACTTCCTGAGTAACAGCAACTACAAAAGCCTCTTATATCGGTCGGTGAGATTTCAACAAGGTATGTTGGGCATACTACAGATGTCATACCAATCCCCAGTCCTGATATCAATCTACCAATGTACAATTGAATAATCCCATGATAAGTCGATACTTGGATTGATACCCCAACAATCCATAAAGCACACAGTAGCCTCAATGATCGTATCCGACCAAGGTAGTCTATTACACAGAATCCAATAAGAGCGCCAGCTATTGATCCTAGCTGTACCATTGATGTTATATTTGACTTGATATTAGCTAAGTATTCCTCCGACTTTGTAACGTCATCCAATCCAAACTGAGCTCGAAATGATGGCTGGGTAATAGAACCAGATATATTCCCTTCATCATAGCCTCTAGCAGCGCCCATTAGACCAAATAATGCTACACCTTTCCAGAGAATGTGATTCAAAGCATGTCTTGGCACATTTTTGAAGTTCTGAAGCATTCTCAAGCATGCAACATATATCTACACCTGACATTACATACGTAAATATATTTATAATCAACCGTTCCAAAACTTATATCTTCCAATTTCCCGAAAAGGATTTGAATTGAATAGGAGCAATGCATTGCATTTCTATCGTCTCTATCCAGTTGCATTGGTCTAGAGGATGAAGAAGCAATTAGAGTTTGGACAACTGGGCCCGAACAAGAAATTTCACTATTTCAAACTTTAGTGACCTACATTACGAAGTCATCTTCAAATTTTACTTTGATATAATTCAACTCCTCTTCCAAAACTCGCCCATTGTAAATAAAGTTTGAATATCAAACTTTTACCGTATCTGATAATTTGCTGATTTTCACTCTAGTTGTCAAAAAAAATGTTATTGTAAGTCAACCTAATATGCTATGATTATGCTACTAGAGTTGAATAAATTAGATTAATCATGCTATGTCTACAATTCCAGCTATAATAATAATATAATTTTTGTTTGTATAACTCTCTTCAAACTTAGATCTATCTGTGGCGTTTGTTTTTCGAGTTGGTCATTTGATTGAGAGTTCATTAATCCTGATCTGTATATTTTTGAGATTCCATTATACTTGTACCAAGGGAATTTTATACTCCCATTTAAATACCTAGTGAGCAATATAACAATACAAACTTCAAAATAATCCTTTGGTTCCTGTCATATAGTGGATGCTAATATATTAAAATATTAGTTTATATATGCTTTAAACGCGACAATACGATTTCACGTGATGGCGCGAAGCTTCCTATAAATTATATTACTTAGTGCAGACTACCAATGTCAAGTATTTATCAATTTAAAAAACTTCGTAAAATTATCTGTAATACTAGAAAAATCCCGTTGAAAAGGCCACTTGGTTGTCAATAGGAGGCCTCTGTTTCAAAGTATTAAGATGACTTCTGATAAATCTGCAAAGCTGTTTGAGAATTATGAGTTCATCTTGGTGAAAAGCTCGACATTTGATCATGAGCTTTACAAAAAGGTTTGTGTAGAATCTATGTGCTTCCCGAGTTCAACTAACATTAGGTGTCTGATGAGATTACAGAAAATGGTGGAAATATTTTGGATCCTGAAAAGTTGGGTGAAATCACTACCGGCCCTATGGTATTAGCCGACAATATAGATTTTTCAGAATACCCAGAGCTCGAAGAACGGATGATCACTGTTGTTAAACCACAATGGGTATTAGATTCGATTAAAGGACGTAAACCACAGCATTTATTTCAATATTCTCCAAATCCTAGATACTTCTTTTCGGGGATTATGATATGTTGTGCTGGTCTATCTCAAGGAGACCGTGAAGCAATCTATGGTGGTGTTAGGGCTTATGGTGGACAATTTTCAAACAGTTTGACTAAGTTTACCACACATGTGGTTGCTACAGATATTAATGAAGAAAAATGTCAAATAGCTGTCCAAGCGGGAATAAAAGTAGTGCTCCCCCATTGGATTGATGATTGTTTGAAGTTGGGACGAAAGGTGGACGACAGTAGTTATCTTTTGCCTGATCCGTTAATATTAAGAAACGATGGCGACATTAAAACAATAAAAGGAAGTCCTTCAATAGCAGATGGTCCATTTATGTCTGAGAAGGAGATTTCGGCTAATTCTGAAACCAAGGTTATACCATCGAATATTTTTAATGGAAAGAAATTTTATATCTCGTTAGACCTGGAACTTTCTGACAGAATGTTAGAATCAGTTCAACAGATGATTATTAACTGTGGAGGTGAGGTAGTCGATTCTGTGAAGGATACAAATGCATACGTAGGCAAATGGAGGGAAGGTGTTGACTACCAGCTGGCGAGTAGGAAAAGGGCCTGTTCAGTTGGAAATTTGACATGGCTGTATTGGATGGCCTCACATTCTTCTTGGACTTCTCCTTTGCGAAGGTTATTGCATTATCCCTACGTAAAAGATGGTTTACCAGAAATGAGGAATATGACAATTGCTCTGACGAACTATATCGGAGAGTCAAGGACATTTTTAGAGTGTTTAATCAAGGCATTGGGTGCAACTTATTCTAATACTCTTCGCCCTACTACAACTCACTTAATTGCAGCATTTCCCCGTGGTAAAAAGTATGAAGCAGCTAGACAATGGAATGTTCATGTCATAAACCATATTTGGCTAGAAGAAACTTATTCTATGTGGCAAGTTCAGTCGATTTCATTTCCGAGGTATTCACATCTACCAGTACGACTAGATTTGACATCAATTGTTGGTCAAACTCAACATGTATCTAAAGTACTCAAACATTTTTATGCTCCAAAAGGTACACCATCAGCCACAGATCATAAATCTGTGCAAGAATCGTTTACTCCTGTCGAATCACCTCTATCTAGACATCCGCGGGCTGCAAGAGAAAAAG
Source organism: Sugiyamaella mastotermitis (assembly GCA_030572735.1). Classification (NCBI taxonomy): domain Eukaryota; kingdom Fungi; phylum Ascomycota; class Dipodascomycetes; order Dipodascales; family Trichomonascaceae; genus Sugiyamaella; species Sugiyamaella mastotermitis. The sequence continues at coordinate 25,060 of JAJMBN010000016.1, forward strand.
CTGCAAAGGCTCTTCATAGTACTATGGAAGCTCAGAATCAATTTGATAAATTGCGGAAATCCTATGAACTTCCTTTATTGCCTGAAGAGTTGGCAGAGAAGGCTGAAATAAAAAAGCGAAAACTAGAGCAGCAGCAGAGAAGCCAAAGTGGATCTCCGACAAGATTAAAGACCCCAGTGAAAGTTTTACAAACTTCACTTGTGTCTCCACCAGAGTCTGAATTGCCCGATACTACAGCAGAAACTATGGATATAGCGAGCAATAATGATGTTTCTAGTATAAAGGTATGTATAACAGGATATGATGGTGATACTCCCTCGGCAAAGGTGTTAGCAGATATCGGTATTGTACTGTCAGAACCTTCACAATGTGATTACGTGATTGCACCTAGAGTAACACGAACTGAAAAGCTACTCCTTGCATTAGCATCTATGAAAGGAATAATTCTTCCCGAATATTTGAATGCTTGCCTGGTAGAAAAGAAACTTATTTATCCAATACCTGATGAATATACCATCCAGGACTCTACTTTGTCCAAAGCCCTTACTAGAGCTTCTGAGTTGCGAAAGCAAGACCGCATGCTGCTAGAGGGGTTTACCTTTAATATTACCTCCGATGTTAAAGGTGGTTTTGATTTGGTAGATGGTCTAGTTAGATGCCATGGTGCGAACCCAAGTTTATTGATCACATCCGATAGACCAAGGAAGTTTGCGCCCAGTGTAGACAATAAGGTTATATTAATTACGACTGCAAATAAACCAAAACGAATTGCTTGGTTTAAAGAATTTAGCCATGGTGAAAACAAGCCTTATGTGTATTCTACGGAATGGGTTATAAGCAGCATATTCACTATGCTTTTGAAGTTTGAATCTTCACATGCGCTGTAATGATACATTCTATTATTTATATATTTAATAAATCAAACATTAGAATAATGTTTTAATCATAAAACCGATCAATATAAGCTACAAATTAAAATCACATAAAATAAGTATGCGTAAATACAGAATTTCATAGTATTTTGACTAGCTTTATTTATATATCCGTATTATATTTATCGTAGTTTAAAACATGTTCAAATAAGTAACAATCTTTTTAACACAGTTTAAGCTTGGTAAGTAGAGGCAGAAACGTTACCACCTCTTCCAGTCCAGTTGATGTGGATGCTTTGGTTAGCAGGAAGAGTGGCGCTAGCGTGCTCAGGAAGAACGTGGAAAGTGTGGGCACCGAAGAAATCTCTTTGAGCTTGGAGGAGGTTAGCAGGGAGACGCTCAGATCTGTAACCATCATACCAAGCCAAAGCAGCAGAGAAAGTAGGAGTAGGAATACCCCACTTGATACCGAGGGCAACAACCTCTCTCCAGCTCTCTTGGGCGTGGTCAATAGCCTTCTTGAAGAAAGAAGCGAAGAGAAGGTTCTCCAACTTGGGGTCCTCCTTGTAAGCCTTGGTGATCTCACCGAGGAAGACGGATCTGATGATACAACCACCTCTCCACATGTGGGCAATACCAGCGTTGTTGAGCTCCCAACCGTATTCCTTACCAGCTTCACGGATAAGCATGAAACCTTGCACGTAAGAAATGATCTTAGAAGCGTAAAGAGCTTGCTCAAGCTTGTCAACAAACTCTTGCTTGTTACCAGTGAACTTGGGGATGGTAGGACCAGTAAGAGTCTTAGAAGCCTTGATTCTCTCCTCCTTGATGGAAGAAAGACATCTGGAGAAAACGGCCTCACCGATCAAGGTAACGGGCATACCAAGGTCAAGAGCATTAATAGCAGTCCACTTACCAGTACCCTTTTGACCAGCAGAGTCGAGAATCTTCTCAACCAAAGGAGTTCCATCAGCAGGGTCGTTGTATCTAAGAATGTCTCTGGTGATCTCAATGAGGAAGGAGTCTAAGACACCAGTGTTCCACTTCTCGAAAACATCACCTTGCTCAGCATCAGTGAAACCAGCACCTCTCTTGAGCAAGTCGTAAGCCTCAGAGATAAGTTGCATGTCACCATATTCAATACCATTGTGAACCATCTTGACGTAGTGACCGGCACCGGAAGGTCCAACCCAGTCACAACAGGGGGTACCATCAGTCTTAGCAGCAATGTCTTGGAAGATGGACTTGATGTGGGGCCAAGCATCAGGGTGTCCACCAGGCATGAGGGAAGGTCCATTTCTGGCACCTTCTTCACCACCAGAGACACCAGAACCGACGAAGAGGATACCCTTCTTCTTCAAGTACTCGAATCTTCTGTTAGAGTCGGGATAGTGAGAGTTACCACCATCAATGATGATATCACCAGCCTCGAAGTGGGGGAGGATTTGCTCAATGAAGTCATCGACGGCATCACCAGCCTTGACAAGAAGAATAACTCTTCTAGGCTTCTTAAGCTTAGCAGCAAGGTCAGCAATGGACTTGGCACCAATGATGCTCTTACCCTTGGCCTCGTTTTCAAGGAAGTGGTCAACCTTAGAAACAGTTCTGTTGTAAGCAACAACAGTGTAACCATGGTCAGCAGCATTGAGGATCAAGTTTTGACCCATAACGGCCAAACCGATAAGACCAATATCTAGAATTCGTTAGCATTGATATTCAATAAACATTTTAGCAACCTGTCAATTGTTTCAAATGACCAATTACGCATGGTATCCAGATCAATTTGACTGCTCAAAAGGTATCACAATGAATATAAGTAATAAGACATACCACCACTAGCAGACATTGTTAGTATATACGTTCACAAATAAAAGTTTCGATTAGAAAAGATTGCAAGGAAATTAGACAATGCTTGAAGATTGAAATCAATAATAAAAAGGCAAGATGCTTAATATAAATAAATAGGAATAAACCTTTCAATTATTGATGATCAAAATCAAGTCCTTGTCGATATTTCAACCCTTTATATATATATATATTTTCCCCTTGATCAGCTCGGTGGACTCTCAGCCCAGAAGGTGCACTAGAGTTTCGGTACAACCCTACCCAGGGGCATATGGATAGGGTTTGTCCGTGCGGGTGTCTCCAACCCGGCCATCACTTGTTCCCAGTAGCACAGGAAATAAGAGGGTTAGGACCATAACTGAGCCCATTGTCTTAGTTGATAATAATCATCTTATTAGAAAATGGGGCACAATTGAGGATTAGTTGTTGGGAGGGAGACACCCACATTTCGCTCTAAAGTGGGCCACCATGGACAAGCATGTAGTAAAGCTTTTTTTTTTTGACGGGCGATCGTATGATGAACCCATGATTTGACGGAAAACTCAAGTCCAGACCAGTCTGAAATCGTAAAATTACAGAAGGGTTTTGGAATTTGATTTTTCCATCAACCTCCAAAAACATACTGCTCATAGAACTATAAATAACAGGATGCATTCCTCCCCTGACTGACACCAACAAAAACCTAGTCTAAATTATGCACATCAATTGACCAACAAAACCAGCATTTGAACATATAGACCCCCCACAAAATGCATTTCTACACCGATTTCGCAATTTAAAAATATCAAAGCAACAAAATCCAATTGAGCATCAGGAATCAATTTAGATACATTCATGTGGGGGTTATGAGTTGTAGTAGAGCAAAACCAAAAGATGCCAGCAATGCCAGCACAAAGGTGGGGGTCCGAAAAATGACTGCAAACTCCCAACTATACAGATACTGGCGATGATACAAAACAAAAGCCATATTTTTAATAAAGACTAGTATAAATACAATTGGCTCAATTGATCAATAAAATAATGCTTTTTAGACAATTAAAGGTATATTGTTGCTGGTACCCATTCAGAGAAACGCCTTTCGTCAAAAGTCCCAAGTGATTGCTTTCTTTGTTTAGGCTCAACAAAAGCTGCTTATTCAAGGTATAATATATATATATATATAACAAGGCTTTATTCCAAACCAATTGACTAATCTGTTGACAAATATTAAATAAAATATCCAATACTTACGCAGGAGCAGACATTGTGTGTATGTTCAAGTGTTTTGAAATTAATTGAGCTCGATGTAATCCTATAAACCTGTTAAACAGCTCGTAGGTCGATAGAAGGGGGAAACCTTGGGAGGAATACCATCTATTTATACTTGGGCTACCACAACAACACTAAACAGAATCTTTGGGAAGTACTCTGCATACATAGACTGCAATAGGCGGTTTTTTTAAGATCTACTAATATTTAAAATGATATACAATTGATTGGATTTTATTATTGGGATTATTTAAAAATATGACTTATTTTTCGTGTCTTGAATAATGTAGCATTTTAAACCTTTTTATTTTTCGTTTTTTCTCTTATCCGGGGTTAATCAATTCTTGACTTTAATTGTCGGATTAATCCTTCTTTACCAGCATACACAGTAGTTACGGCAGGCTAACGACCGAGCAGAATAAACGTTTTATTAGATATGTGGTTATGCTCTAAGATATGGAAGAAGAAACTCCTGGTTGGCGATTTTTAAAAAACAGCATTATTAGTTTGACATACTTTATTTATGGTCTTGTCATGATTTTTCATACATTGGAAATTAACAATCAATTGATTAATTAGCAATCATTTGAAGCTTTTTCAATCTACTAAAAAGCTTAATCGTTGTTGCCCAGCTAACTGAGCTACGTGTAGCATTTCGTTGGGAGGTTATATGTACGTTATACGAGCAGCAAAATACTGCTGGTAATGCTGCATTTAGAGCAATTAGGTTAAGAGATAGTAGCCGTGTTTTAACAGGTTATAGGTGCGATATGGGCGGGATAGGGACAGGTAAATTCCATTTTGAGGGGTTCTAGGCCGACGGCGGTACAGAAAAAGTTTGATAAACGATGAGTTTCTAAGCCCAACCTAAGGGGGGCTTTGAAATAAATTAATTGTCTTTCATAACCAAAGGCCCGAACCACTGTTAGCACGCACCAGTATAATAATTGAAGCTGCTGATTCATAACCGAAGTTGGATGATTTTCCGCCTTTATATAGACCTCTGCCTAGCAAGTATCTAAATAATTTAGATATCCACGCATTTAGAAACATGAAGAACTTATAAAAATACAATTGAATTCATTAATTTAATATGGTCTATTAATAAATATAAGAGTGTATGAGTCCCTTGAATAGCCCTTGTATAGGTAAAGGTTAAAGTCGATATTTACTATACACCCACACACAGGTCTTTCTATTCTGTCTTCCTACTGCGAAAAGTCTGTCAATAACCCTGTCCCACCACGCTAATCCCAACGTATGGGTGAAATAGACATTTATTTATGGCATATTGATCTTCGACATTTTGGGCTATTTGTTTCTTGTTTTTTTTTTCTTTTGATGCTTTTGCTTTTTGGAAAATTTCTATCATATCCTTTTAAGATCTGATCTATGTGAAATGTTGTATCAATCGATAGAAGTCCCGTTTGTCTACCTCCAAGTTTCTACCACCGGTAATATTACAGCTTCATGTCCGTGATTTGTAAAGGCGCATATATTTCTGTCAAGCCCCATCCGGAACATTTTACCTGCAGTATAATGTAGGCTCGCAATGTAACCGTTAAGTCAGGTTAATAAACCGGATGCAAAAGTTAAATTACCGGCCAATTCAACCGAAATGACAAACTGAACTCCCAGTCGATTCCAAAGGGCAAAACGCAATTATCGATAACTGGACTTAGTCTTACGACGTCCATCTACCTTTTTGGATCTGTCAAGTTTAGCTCTAGCCTGCTCTAATCCCATTCGGACATCAACACTACCCTTTTTAAAGTTTTCAAGGTCATAATAGTTGGGGGCAATCTCAAGTAACCATTCAGGCTTAACTGCGGTAATAGTTCTAATGTAGTTCTTAGTGGTCAATACAAATTCATTGTATAAAACCCATTCACTATCTTGAGCCAATACTGTAGATGGATGTAACAAAGTTTCTTGGTTATCCTTAACAGTAATATATCCCTTTCGTGATCCCATTCTCTTTGCAATTTGCATGAAATATCCAGTAACTAAAGCCTTTCGAATGTTATCATAGTAATTCTTATCTTCAAATGGAGTACTAACTAACTCAAAATCATGTCGTTCCATTAATCTTTGTAATTGCCATCTGACATTGTCAGCACTTTGCAATGATCTTAAAGACAAGAAATGATCATAACACCATTGAGATGGGTTGGCTTGAGCCTCATCGCTCTTAAATGCATGGTAAACGTTCAGAAGAGTGAGATGATCTCCATCCGGGTGTGAGAAAACTGCCTTCATTTCGTCTGCAGCCTTTCTAGCATTATTGGGTCTAACAAAAACATTAGGAACACTGAGTAAGGCAGTGATAGACAAAATTTCATTAGAGCAGTAGAACTTTGGAGAGTTAAGGAGCATAACTGCCATCATAGGGTCCAATGGGAACTCTGCAGCAGTTCTTCCTAATTCAGTCAACTCACCGTCATCATCAATGCAACCTAAGAAGTTTAATTCTTCCAAGGCTCTCATCATGGTCTCAGGGGCTGGAGGATCCATAAAATCAAAGTGAACTAAATCATCAATTCCTAATTTCTTAAGTTCCAATACGGTGTTAGCCAAGTTGGTTCTCAAAATTTCGGGGTAACTTTGATCATTTAATTCCTTTTTGAAGGCTTCCTCGGTATAAAGTCTGAAACATTTACCTGGTCTAGTACGACCAGCACGACCAGCTCTTTGTTGAGCGGAAGCCTTTGAAATAGGAGCGACTAATAATGATTCAACTCGGATTCTGGGGTTATACACATTTTGCTTAGAGAATCCGGGGTCAACAACATATACAATACCATCAATGGTCAATGATGTTTCAGCAATATTGGTACTAACGACAACCTTTCTTCCAGGGACTCCTCCAGGTCTAAGAGGTCCAGGAGCGGGTTCAAAGATTCGTTGTTGTTGGCTAGGAGTCAATGAACCATATAATGGGTATACACTTAAAGGACCGCAGTTGGCTTCTCGGATCAATTCATCAGCTTCTAATGAAATCTTTCTGCATGCATCTTCAATTTCCTCTTCACCAGTTAAAAATAATAAAATATCACCCTCACCTTCAGAAGCATGGATTTGTAATACTGTTCTAATAGCTGCCTCCAAATAGTCTCTTTGGTATTCAGGAGTGTAGTAGATCTCAACTGGGTAAGTTCTACCAGGAACAGCCAATAAAGGGGCATCATTGAAATATGCTTGGAACTTTTCTGCATCTAATGTAGCAGACATAATAATAATTTTAAGGTCCTTTCGTCGCTCTGCAACTTGCTTGATTAACCCCATAAGAATATCAGTAGATAAAGTTCTCTCGTGAGCTTCATCAAGAATAATACAACTGTATCGTTCAAGCTGAGGATCAGTCATAGCTTCTCGTAATAACATACCATCAGTCATATATTTCAAAATAGTAGATCCAGAACTCTTATCTTCGAAACGAATACTATAACCAACTTCTTCTCCTAACTTAACATCCATCTCGTCTGCCACACGCTTGGCAACTGACATAGCAGCAACTCTTCTTGGTTGCGTACAAGCGATTTGCTTACCTTGAAGATGAGGCATATCATCATAAGCAACAAACTGGGGGATTTGAGTAGTTTTACCGGAACCAGTCTCACCAACGAAAACCATAATTTGAGTCGAGTGGAAGATTTTTAAGAACTCGTCTCTTTGAGCATGCACTGGTAAGTCTCGTCTACCCTTTAAGATCTTGAAGTATTGTTCAGAAAAGTTTTTACCATTAAAAGGATTAGTTGGTCCATCTTCAAGTTTCTTGGTCTCTTCCGCAGTTGTTTGATGTCTAATTAAACCTCCAAATGAATCTACTACTGGTTTGCTATCTTCAGAATCCTCTAAATGAGCCAAGTAGGGGTTCTTCTTAACATCTGAAGAAGAAGATTTGATCTTCTTATTAACATGTCCTTCGTCTTCAGACATATTTTTTTATTTCTTTTATACGTCTCTAGAATATTCAGAGAAGGCTACTAAAAGAAAAAGAAAAAGAAAAAAAAAAAAAAAAAAAAAGTTTAGATGCTCCTGTATACATATAAAATATATTTTTATCATGGTTAGGGCATAAATTAAGCCGCACATTCCAATCTCGACAGCCGCTCGTGTCTAACCGTGTACATCTTTGATTGAAGCCGACTAATTTCATAGTTTCATCGAATAAAAAAGTCTTCTCACGATGAGCTCTAGATCCAAATTATACGATGCTTTGTGTGTGACCTCGGCATTTACATCTGTGATCAGAGAATCGACCAAGTTACAGACAAAGGATATCTGCAAGTTTTACCAGTCTTCAACTGTGCTTCAACATTGTTCTAAACCTTCTACTATCGGTTCGGTTGCTAGACTTGTGGCTTTAGGACCTTTGGGAATTGCTTCTCAAACTATTTATTCTAGATTGTCACAATCAAATACTACCTTAGGTAGAAGATCATATTCTACAAAAAGTAATAATGATGGATCTGACTCTAGCAATGTCCAAAGTAGACCTCGTTCAAGAATTGGTGCTGCTGAAGAAAAAGATTTCGTGATGGAGAGTAGCCCAGTGCCATCTTCTCGTTTGGGTCGTCTGTTTCACTATGGTACATTGGCTACTGGTATGGGTATTGGTGCTTTAAGTGAATCTATACGCCGAATGGGTGATTCTAATACTTCCAATACTGTTAGCAGTGGTTTGACTTCAGTCTTTTTGAGTCCTGCTAATTTAGAACGACTCGTAAAGAAATTGTCACAAATGAGAGGTGCAGCCCTTAAAGTTGGGCAGCTGATTTCTTTTCAAGATCAAAAGTTTTTACCCCCAGAGATCCAAAAGGTTTTGACGAGGGTCCAGAATACTGCAAATTATATGCCTAGAGGTCAGTTGGAAAGAGCTGTATCAAAAGACTTAGGGAAAAACTGGAGACAAAACTTATTTTCAAGTTTTGAAGATTATCCCATTGCTGCTGCATCAATTGGACAGGTCCATAAGGCAGTATTACTTCGTGAATATAAGCAAGTAGCTGTCAAGGTGCAATACCCTGGAGTTGCTGATAGTATCGACTCGGATTTAAATAATCTCCTATTACTACTGACTGCTTCTAGATTTTTACCTGAAGGATTATTTTTGGATAAAACCATTGCTAATGCCAGAACTGAGTTGAAATGGGAGTGCGATTATCTGCGTGAAGCTCAAAATATTGAAACTTTTAGAGGGTATCTTAAGGATGACCCTGTGTTTGTCATCCCTAAGGTCTATCACAATGCTTCCGGGGAGCATGTCCTAACTATGGAGTACATGAAAGGTAAAGAAATCACAAAATATGAATGGGACCAAGAAACAAAGAATTTCATAGCAACTAATATTATGAGATTATGTTTGCTGGAGATTGCTAAGTTCAAATTCATGCAAACTGATCCTAACTGGGCTAACTTTTTGTATAATGAAAATACAAAGAAAATTGAATTGTTAGACTTCGGTGCTGCTAGAGGTTATGGTGATGAGTTCATTGAAAACTATCTTGGAGTTTTAAGAGCTGCTGTTCGAAGGGATCGACAGGCATGTCAAGATTATTCAATGAGGCTTGGCTACCTTACTGGCTTGGAGTCTCAGGCAATGCTTGATGCCCATATTGATTCCATCTTGGTTCTTGGAGAGCCTTTCAGCAAGCATACTCCTGAGCAACAGGCTGATGGAACCTTTGACTTTTCTAATCAAACTATTACGGATCGGGTTCGAGCTAACATTGGAGTCATGCTTAAAGAACGTCTTACTCCTCCTCCAGAGGAAACTTATGGTCTTCACAGAAAGCTTAGTGGTGCCTTTTTACTATGTGCTAAGCTTGATGCTAAGGTTCCATGCCAACAACTCTTTGAAGAAATTGTTGGAGAATTGTAAATATCAAATACAAATTGTAAATATTAGATTAAAATATTATTTCTTACGATTAAATCATGTGCTTTCTATGTAGCAGTTTCTGACTGCTGTCCAGGTCTATTTTCTTTCTCGGTTTCACCACTTAAAGGTTCTGGTACTTTAAATTCAGAAACAGGGCCTTTAAAATCATCGTCGTCATCATCATTATCATTTTCATAAGTCTCGCTTGTACTCACTGGTAATATCAGAAGTTCCTTTTCTAATTCACCGTGTAGACTTCTGTGCTTTAAGGCTCTATTACCCTTGGGGGATGCAGGCATGACCGGCAGTTGCAAGGAGTTCCTGCTAGCAGCTGTCCTCAGCTTTCTATTTTTTAAATTAGCCGATGTAGCTGAAGCACCATTCTCAGCAGCAGAAACATCTAATGTATATCTCGAAGGTGATAAAGTCAAAGGCAGTAGGCCACCAGTTGAAACAACTTGATTTAATGACGGGCTACCTGTATTTGATGAGGGTGCCTCTCCTGCTCTCAGCGGTGATCCTGGCCTAGATCTTGGAGTCTTCACCGAGTTAGCTGCTGCTACTTGTGCTGCTAGCTCTTTATTGCGAGCCTCTACAACGGCCCTTCGATTCGCCTCCGAGAAAGATCTTTGTCGTACAGTACTTACCTTTTTGGCATCTATTCCAGCAAAAATTGACTTCCAATTCCGTAAAAGTTCTGAAACTAGGTCTTGTGGGTGATTATCTGTCATATTGAAACTAGTAGTAGCACGAGGACGGAAGATGTAAGGAGCAGTAGCCTTTGCAACAATTGCAGAGTCTTCATTGCTAGTGCTAAGACTACTCAAATATTGAATCAACCGCTGCAGTTGAGAAAGTGCAGGTTTTGGAAGGTGAGAAAGAGTGTTGATAATAGCTTCTAGCTTAGCTTCATCATCTAAATCACGAATAAGCACTGATTTAACGCTATCATATATTGTGAAAGAAATTAAAGACTCGGGCATTTCCAAAAGAAACTCTTTTAAGGTAGATACAACAATCTGTACAGGGAATCTTGAGAGTACTTCGGCCCCATCAAAAGGTGTACCATTGTTTATCACGTTTCTTAGCTTGTGAATAAGTGAAAGGTCTACCTGATGTGTCCAATTTTCAGAAGTATCCTTTTGAGAGGTTTCTTTCAAGGACTCTAAGTAGTCAATAAAAGTAGGGATGACAAACGGCACCTTGGTAGCATCTAAACCGAAAGTCTGACATATATTATCATCGTTGAAACTTTTATATACGATCACGTTAGGGTTGAAAATACTAGTTTTGTATCTGTCGACTAGGTACCGCAAGTCACCCATTGGATTTATGGATTCTTCATGTAATAATAACCGATCAGTGACAAGATCTAAGTCGTCGGCTCTAGTCATCTTATTAGCCAACTCGTGTAAAGCAGTCTTTAAAGTTCGTAATCTTTCATACTCATAATTTTCCATGGAAGCCAAAATATCATAAATAGTTCGCTCAAGATCACATCTCAGTAGGTCTAAATCAAGTACCAGTTGTTTATATCTGAAATCAGCTTCCTTGATCTCTTTATCAATCCTGGTATATTGAGGATCATTTGAAGTCAAGCTTAAAGGTCTATTGATGGTTTTCACAGTCTTGTCTTCAGTTTCGACTGTAATCTTTGGAGTAGCTATTGTAGGAGGATGAAGGACTGTGGATGCAGAGCTCTGTGGAGAAACTACAGACGAAGGGTTTTGGAAAGCAATTGCTTGCCATTGGTAATGATATTCAGCTGAATTGACAAACTTGTTCAGGACTTGTCCAACTGTCTTCAAATATCCCAGTTTAATTAAACCCTGACCAAACTTTTCTGCTCTATTGATATTGTAGTTCAACCGTCTTCGTAACCACATAACCAGTTCATCTCCAGCAATAGTATTGTCATAAGATCCGAACATGGTCAACTTGACTTGTTGAGGAGGCACATCACTGACTATACTATCTATCAGCTTCCATAAAGACATAGGAGTATAAGTTGTACCAGCAACTTCAATAGAAGGGATTGCAGGTGGGCTTAAAGTGTTTGATCTTGATGGAGCAGATATTCCCAATCCAAGAGCTTTTCGATCCGTTCTTGTAGGAGACGATGGACCGGTAGTGAAATCATCTTTAGAATTGCTGTTGTTATTGACAACTGACCTTTTGAGAATTGTTAAACCTCTAGACAATTCTGACCCTATTGAAGATAATGCTGTTGAATTGGAACCAGATCCATTAGAACCAATCGAGGTTTGGCTTTGAGATCGGCTATGAGAGGATCCATCTATATCTTCTCTCTGACGACATTTGGCATAATAAACTGTATGAGCTTTTTGTACTTGGGTCTGTAGTTTTTGGTAAGTTTTGATTTTGCTGGTTACCATACTAAAAGCATCATCGATTCGATTCTTGTGAGCATTGGCAAATGCTTGTAAGGGGCCCCTGATATTCTTGTCAATATCAGCAGCAATTGCTGTGTGGATTCTTCCTTGGTTGGATATCTCGCCAAGATAAGAAACAAAAGCTTGGCGCAGAGAAGCTCCTTCATCTCTATAAAAGCCTTGGCCTTTGGGCCTATGACGATCAGGGAACTGCTGTAATGAAGTAGCATAGATACTCTCAACCATTACTCTATCTTGAACCAACTCCAGAACTTCCTGATTTTCTATACAACCTTGTCGTAATTTATCAAAGATAACTGTGATACCAGACTCATAATCTGGAGACCAGAAATTATGAGGTAGTGACTTGCCTTTAGACTGTCTAGGAATAGGAATATTATGAGCCGATGGCTTATTGACAGTAACAGCAGCTTCACCATTGGCCAATTTTTTAGACACATGACTGGAATCAATAGGGGTAGCCATATTGTTATCGGGATTGGTAGCTTCGACATCAGCAACAGTAGTAAGAGCAGCAGCAGTAGTAGTAGTATCATCAATGCCACTATCAGCTGGAGTGCTACTGGGCACTTGAGAGTGTTCTTCACCGGACATGATTTTTAAAGGACAAATATGAAATTCGGGAGACAAGTAGATATGCGGGCCCTCACAACAATTCAAAACACCATAAATTCGCGCGACAGTGGCTTGTTGGTTCTTATAGCAATACCCTGTCAATGGAGATGTGCCGGACAAAAAGACGGTTTAGATCAACAGGCTTCAATGGCTCAAATCGCTACGACAAAGTAAAATTTAGCGGGCCAATAACCGATAAATAAAGACTGAGATTGGCTTTTAATATTATAAATAACCACACTCCGTTTGAAGTCTATATCAACAGAACAAAGTTGGTTTGTGCAGATAGTTAACAATTAAGCCCATTCAACTAAGGTTTTCTTGTTAGCCAGCAAAGCCAAACTTTAACCCTGGTTCCTAAAGCAGTTACCAGGGCGCCTGTTACGTCCTCATCTAGAGTCCTCGCGTCTGGATGCGGCATTTCATCATCGTTTTCAACAGATATAAATAGTGAAATTTTAAAAAACTCTAAAACAATATAAAAATTATATTTATATTTATATTTATATTTGTTTAGGGTTGGATATAGAGGTTCAATTCTAGGTATTATTTTTTTTTTTAAGTCAATAATTTTAGCAGATTGTTAATTTGGTCTTCAATATTCTAATTATAACATTACACAGAAACTGGTGTAGCTGGTTTCTAAATAATACAGCTTGGAAACATCAATTTTTCAATTGTAATTTATATAAAGTTTTTATAATAACTGCATATATGATTTTTTGGTAACAGCTAAAAAAACTTAAAATAGAAGTCGAAGATTTTGGTTTAATAAATAAGGGGGTCATATTCTAAATAGAAGGGGTCAAAGTTCGAGATGGAGCAAGTGAAGAAGTTTTGCTAGTAGCAGAACTGGTCATAATTTCGTTATTGTTGTTTGCAAAAGAAAGTAAGAATGGCGCAGGAGCGTCTAATGGCATGGAACCATTGGCAACAGATTCATGGAAAAAGTTTGTGGAAAAGGAAGATCCAAATAAATTATTACTATTTTCAAAAGTATTTGCATCAACAAAAGCATCATGCTGAAAGAATCCTGTTTGTTGCTGTGGATAAGTTTCCGAGTAATTCAAATCTGAGATGCTTGATACAGAAGTAGAGTTAGATGATGATAATGCAGGAGGTTGCCATTCAGAAGCGGTGTCATCTCTCAACATCCCAACATTGTTAACTAGTTTCCATTCAGGACACTGGTAATGATTCTGATTCTGATGATCTAATGTGGACTCTACTATAGCAAAACTAGCCAGCCCAATCTCAGCAAGGATAGGCTTGTTCAGTAAAGCACCCATTAGAGCATTGCAACCAGCTCCATGGGTTACAATAATTATAGTATCAGATGAATCCTGACTTGTTTGTTCATAATGTGAAAGTAGAAGCTTTAATCCTCTACTAAATCTTGCATTCATACAAGACCAAGATTCTCCATACTCTCCACTAGTTCCTAGTAGTTGTAATGGCCATTTTCTATCTAGTACAGACTGTAAACTATTATACGGTCTAGTATAACTCGTAAACCATGCACTAGAACTTTCCGCAATAGACCTATGGCCATCAGGAGGAGGGGGACAAATATCTTCAAAATAATCTGGAGTTTGGTATTCACCAAACACTGCATCCATTCGCAGACTTATATTCGACTTGTTTTCCATCTGTTCGACTATATGAGTTGCAGTTTGTACACATCTCTTAAATGGGGATGAGTGGACGTATATATGACTGTTTTTAGCTTCTTTTCCAAGTATTTCTGCCAACCTACCTCCAGTTTGATATGCTTCCATATATCCCTTAGGATTCGAAATGGGTGCGTCATACGGAGTTGGAGAAGATCTATACCATTCAGCATCTTCTTTATCAATCCGAGAGGCATGGCGAACCACTATTACTCGCTTTATAGTCATGAAGAAATTTTGCACCTTTTTCAGTATAATCTTAACTAGTATAAATTCTGGAATTATGTCTCTGTAGACTCCACAGAAATAAATAAAAAAAAAAAGAAAAAAAGATATTCGGATGAGATCAAACCAAGTAATAAAAATATAAAAATAACAATGACGGATTATGAATCACCTGATTTTTAACCTTTGAAAGGAAAACAGAAAAAAAAAAAACTCCAGCTAAAATTTAAATAAACGTAGAATTCGATCTCCTCATTTTGACTAATATCAGTATGACCTCACCATTAAGCCTAAGTTCTGCAAAAACCCTTATCCACTTGGGACAGTTATAAGGGCACATGTGACGAATTAGCTCAGAATTCTCAAGATGTTTACATGGAATATCCGCAGCATAACGCTCAACCCTTCAACCCCAATTTCTGCTAGACCGAAAATGTGTAAAGATCTGACGTCGATAAAACTAAATAGGCAGGCTGTCAAACGATCTTCTGTCCGTCGGTTATTCTTGCAAGGCTGTTTCAATATCAATATTATTCTTATTATTATGGGTATTTTCTAGGTATTTGTGGTGTGAACTTGCAAGCATTAAAGTTGACCTGATAAAGTGCTTTTACTTTCGACTCGGCTCTAAGTATCAAATGAAAGGAATCCATAAATGCACATACAGTCTTCAATAAGTTATTGACAGGGCCACTGGGCACAACAATACCTTTCCCGCTCATTACCATTAGTACTCCTGGTGTGGTTATAAAGGGAAGATTGCCGATATAGCAACCTGTGCATGTGAACGTGAACGTGCAATCAACTAAGCTGGTTAGTCCACCAGCAGGGGTCTGCAAGTAACGCCAGGTGCGCCACGCCAGTTGAACCCTCTAAGCATATTACTTAGATACAGAAAGCTAGCAGACGATGTATTATCTGATAACTTACGATGTATTATCTGATAACTTATCAGTTGTATTCAAAACAAGAGATAACGAAAGATAAAAAAAGATACTGAATGTAGTTATGTGTCAAACAGTATTGGTCGTACTATAAATAATCCAAATGTATCAGATCAGAGTACTGTAAGAAATGAACGACTGGTTGTGTACTCACAAATTGGCCCGCCCAGTTGCAACTGGCATTGGTAGTAGGTAGACTGCAAATACAACCCCTCTTTCTCCATAAAAGGTACATACTAAATAAATGATATTCAGAATGGTAGAGAAAATGTTTAAATATTCAGGTCTACATGCTAACAGCAATAGAGTGTTCCCTTGTTCGCCAGTCAAAAGTTGGTTACAAAGACAGTCGTATAAAGCATTGATGCTATATCCATAGTATTCTGGAAATTCAAAAGATTCTGCCAAAGCCATAAATACTGCATCTGGGTTGTCGATCTGAGGATTAGCAAATGTATCTATAACATGAATAGAGTATTTGAGTGGGTTATTGACTGCTGTATATGAGCTGCTAGTTGACCGAGTCACGACCGCCGATTTTAAAAGCTGATCAATCTGTTGATGGATATGTCTATACCTTCCATCTGGTTGCAGAACATAGATGCCATTGTTCAACACATTTAAGACATCCATATTTTGAAATCCTCCAAAATAATAAACCTGGTTTCGTCAAGTATTCTATCAGACCATTTAAGCCCTGGATAGATTTGTATCTTCTATATGCACATTTACCTATTGTAACTTTGTCTCATATCGTCTGTCCAACCTGTTGAATTACTGGCGTCTATGTACGAATGCCAATTAACAGAAATGGAGAAATCTGGAGAAACTAGAGATGCCAAATATTATATATATGTTTGTGGGCAACAATTCTACTGGCCCAAGTGCGATGCATAAGCACCCTGACGATTTTTTTTTTACCACCGTCTCCATTTTGTTGGGGGATATCGCCTGTTGAATTTCTGCCTCACGCTACCAAGATACGCGCAACCTTCTATTAATAACGTACTTTAGTTAACTTTAGTAAAGGCTTTCCATATGACAGCGGAACGGAGAAACGGTGAAATTTTAGCCGTATCATACACAGCACGTATGTTATGAATGACATCAGCTTAGGTCTCTACTAATTAGAAGGCTCTTGGCTCTTTGAGGTTTATTTGGTAGAAGTTGTAAAATATTTAATTAATATAGTAATCATTAATTACTATGTCATAGAATGATTCCCAACTGGCTAGTTGAATTTGTAGCAGCTTAAGGCTTAATTAAGCCTTAATATCGATTCGTTAGCGTAAGTTTATACAGCTTAAAAATTGCATACATTATTTGTGTTCTGCAGTTCACAGCTTTGAAGGCTGAAAGATTTAAAACTTTTATCTCAGGTTGAACAGATCATACTAAGTGAGATGGAATGAATCCATCAGAATACCACTATGATATCCAATATTTAAATTAAAACAAAACCGTTTTTATTAGAAGTGTAATCATGGATATAAAAAAATAAAGCTCCAGTAATAGTTGCAGGAAAATCATGTTTTATAGTGCATACATACTTGTACAGAGAGCCGCAACCACATAGGTTGAAGTTAGGTTTTTCTGACAAGATGGATTACAGAGATTGTCTAAACGATTCTATTAAATGATGAACAAAAAGCTATAAATGAGTTTTCCGCAGTTCTCTTCTTTCAAATCTCCTTCAAAGGATGCTAAAGATGAAGCTGGAAGTAGACTTTATAGGAGACATGATTCTAGAGATTGTCATGACCGAACAGAATCGAAATATGACCGTGAACATGGCTCATCCAGTCGCTATCGATCAAGAAATAACAGGGACTACAAATGGAACAGACACGGGCATAACGAGCATGGAAGAAAAGACGAAAGAAAAGATGATAAATATAATAGCAAATCATATCATAGGAGCAGAAGTGATTATCATAGAAAGGAAGAAGATAAGCACCATCAAAATGAGAAAAAGGCTTCTCAACCAATATCCAGCCTTTATGCTTTAGATCTAACAGGGAATCTTCAATATTTGCAATTCGACCGTCCATATAAATACGACATTCCCAAGTACCATAGATATATTTCACAGCTCTTGGATTTCCCTCAATTGCGAGTCAAATCTGACAAGTCTGAACATGGAGTTGTACAAGTCTACAATGTATCTAACTTCTCTGATCCAAAGAATGACGACTCACCCTATCTTTGGAATGGCACAAGATCTTTTATTACGAAATACCCAATTAAATTCATTCCAATTGATCAAAACTCTGACAATGGGTCTGATGCACAAGAACTTATTTTTGTTGAACATGAGGATGAGGAGAGTTATCAGCAGGCCACAAAAGAGTTTGAAACAAAATATCTTAATCAGTTGCTTCAATTACGTGGCACAATACAGCAAAAGCTCGACAAATATCCTCATATAGTAGACTACTGGTTCGAGGCCATTGAATGTGAATCACTTATTTGTCGTTACTCGAATGCTCGAGCTAGTGAAGATGAAATAATCTTTAAAATCCTTTCCAAGGCACTAAAAGTGATTCCCAATGATACCCGGTTAATCGAAAAATATATGCAAATGAGGCAAACGAAAGGTATGGCAACAGCTGAGAAATGGAGAGAGCTTATCATCGAAAAGCCCGAAAGTTTATTGTACTGGGACTCGTATATTGAAAGCTTGTTTTATGAATCACATCATCCAAGCCTATTCAGTAGAATATATGGAGATATTATAAACCAAGCAGATATATTTGGTTTTTACGAAACGAAAGTTTTGGCAAGTCGTCAGATATCTGATGAAGGTCGTGATGAGGTATTTGTCCGAATAGTATATAGAATATCGGATTTTCTCATATCTGCTGGCTACAAAGAGATAGGCTATTCTATATTTCAGGCGTTAATTGAGATCAGCTATTTTTCTCCAAAGGAATCACTAAATAAGGAAGACTTAGATTCATTTAAAGACTTTTGGGACTCAGAGGTTCCTCGGTTTGGCGATGAAGATGCTAAAGGCTGGAAATTTACAAACTTGACTGATATTGTTATGAATACTGACACCAAGTCTCCTTTTTCTGCCCGATCAACGCATGAAGTAGCAGATAGTGACCCATATAGCGTTACGTTAACCACTGATATAGAGCCATTTCTCAGGAAAATATCTACGGAAAGAGGTAGGACAAGCCTATTTCGAGCGTTTTTGTCTTTATTAGGAGTCAAACTAGATGATGATGACGATAGATTGTTTACCGATATATCTCATTATATGGTGGAACAATCCCCCGAACAAAAAGTGGCTTCTATTAGAGTCGTGTCTCAAATCATAAATTCGGAGGTTCTGGGTCGTCAAATACAAAAATTGGCAATGCAGTTTCTAGTCAATAATTCGCTCGCAGACTACAAGATTTTCACAGTGAAGTTGATGAATTTTCCAAATATACTTCTCGATGTCTATATTTATTACTCATTTTTGGAATTTGAAATTTCGCCTGAGAATGGACATTATCTGTTTCAAAAAGGAGTTAACCGACTCAGCAATGCCAACCTTTGCGAGATGCAGTCTTACTATTCATTCTGGTTATGTGCTGAGTTTTTGTACGGCCAAAGTATTATAGAGACAGCATCTTTGATAAAATCAATAGGAATTCACAAGAAGGAGTCTTATGATAGTAGCATTTTTTGTCAAGTAGTGTTCGACTTACTTCTTGATGATAGTGATCTGACTGAAACTTTGAATTTGTTCTGGAAGCGTACCCAGACGGAAGCACTCCCTCCTCATGATATTCACATAATATATCAGATTATAAAAAAGATAATACTCACCCGACATTCTCTAAAGTCGAGGTCAATTCTTAAAACCTATTTACAAAAGAGTTTATCAAATTTAGGAGCATTCTCAGTTGATATTTTAAGAGACATAGTTGAAAACTCTGAAACATATGGTCGTAACTGGACCGAAAATTTGTTTGTTGCTTTAAAGTCTCGAGACAACAGTATTCAAATGAAGAGCTTAGTGTACGATTACATTATGGCTACTGGAGTTGAGGCAAAGCGTGCAGTATTTGAATATATTATCCGCCTTGATCCTAGGTCAATAAATATTTGGAAGAGTTATATCATGTTTGAACTAAAAGAATCAAATGACATAGACAGGCTAAGAAAGCTAGCTATAAGGGCAACTGATATATGTGGATGGCAAAAGTATTCGTTAGAGGTTTTACTATCCGAGCCTATGATTGGTCATTTGAGCGATCTTGAGAAGGAAAAATTTCAGGAAATCTTGAAAGAGCGAAATCTTCGAATTTGTTTGACACACTAATTTATTTATCTATTTATTTTTTTATTAGTATTTATTCGCACATAATGATTATAATTTATAATTTATAACTTATAACTTGGCCTTGATAGGATTTTCTTTAAGAAATTCAGCAGCAATAATACGACGTTGAATCTTTCCGGTAGCAGTCTTGGGCATTATCTTGGTGAAGAAGATTCTTTGAGGAATCTTGAACTTGGAAAGCTTTGTAGATAAGAATTCTTGGATCTCCTTTTCAGTTGTAGACTCCTTACCAGGCTTCAAAACAATAGCAGCATTAACCTGTTGTCCATACATCTCATCAGGAGCTCCAAAAGAAACAGCCTCGGAAACAGCAGGATGTTCTAACATAGCACCATCAAGCTCAATAGGACTGATTTTCTCACCACCTCTATTGATAAGCTCCTTAATTCTACCAGTGATAATAACGAATCCATCTTCATCTTTCTTACCTTGATCACCAGTTCTAAAGTAACCCTCCTTGGTGAAGGATTCAGCATTAGCCTTAGGGTTGTTAATATAACCAGGAGTGACGTTAGAACCTCGAATAGAAATTTCACCTTCCTTTCCTTGAGGTAAAACATTTCCAGCATCATCTAAAATGACAACTTCAACACCTTGACCGACACCAACAGTTCCTGGCTTTCTCTTTCCAGGAGGCAAGTTGTTGGAAGTCATTTGATGGCAGGCTTCAGTCATAGCATAAGCCTCTAAAACAGGAGCATTGAAGGTCTTCTCAAGAGCATGGAAAGTAGCAGGAGCCAATGAGGAAGAACAAGATCTGATGAATCTGATTGTGGGAACAGGGGAAGGCAACTTTGATTTGAGGAGGATTTGGTGAATAGTGGGCACAGCAGTGTACCAGTTGGCCTTATAAGTGACAAAGTCATCCCAGAAAGCTTGAGCAGAAAATCTAGGAGGAACAATAACAGAACCACCAGATCCTAAAGGACTCAAAAATCCACACAAAAGTCCATGGACATGGAATAAAGGCATGACAAGATATGAAGTATCAACATGAGTTAATTTATATGTGTTGATAATGTTTGAGACAGTTCTTGCCATGTTGGCATGAGTTAAAGGAACAGCCTTGGGTCTGCCAGTAGTACCACTGGTGTGGAGGACAAACGCAGTGGTAGAAGGAGCAGGGGGAGGAGGAACTTGTGCATTGGGGTTGAACTTCAAAGGTCCAGCAATCTTAAGGTCCAACACAAGCTTAGATCCATTCCACCCTACCTCAGCAACAGGGACGTTGAACTTTTGGGCAGCAGCAACAGCAGGATAGCTTCCAGCAACAGAACCCTTGGGAACAATAACAAGGCCAGATTTAACATCTTCAATGTAGAAAGCGAATTCAGACTCCTTGTAATTGGGGTTTAAAGGAGCAGCAACAAATGACGATGAAGTGACAGCAAGAAAACTAATAGCAAATTCAATGGTATTGGGTAAAGAAATAGAAATAGCAGCACCAGGAGCAATTCCTTGCAAACTAGCTAAATCCTTTTGGAAAGTAGTAACAACATTAAGAAGTTCTTGGTAGTTGAGCTGAGTAGCAGGCTTACCGGGGATGATTACCGCAGTATGTCCCGAACTCTTATGACTGACTAATTGTTGATAAAAAGTACTCATGATAGGTGAAATATCAATCACAGATACTATAGATATGCAGGAGTTAGTGGTGTCTGTCTTGTATATATATAATTGGGTTCCAGATCAATGATTTTTAGAGCGATTTAAACAAAAATTGTGACCACAAAGTGAATTTATTTGGCGGCAGTTGGGAGAGCTTATATTGCCCGACTCAACGCAACCCTCCCCAATAGGAATGATGTCATTGTCGTTGCAATTGACAACACATTTTGGCAGAAAAATGGCATTCAAATTAACGGTTGAGAAAAATACAAATGTAAGAGGAAAAAATCATATATTTAAAAACATTATAATATAGTTTTCTTTATTGAATCGACTGGTTTGCTGTTGAAAATGTACCTATCACGAGAAGTTGGTATTTAAGCCGTTCGTTTACCGAAAATACATATTTTTGCCAGATCGCCATACATAAGATCTGTCGAAACAGGCGAACTTAACGTCATCATAGGGTCGTCATATGGCCATGATACTAAATGGAAACAAGGAATATATCTCCGGAGAGGAGTAAATTGATGGGTATAAGTGTTTGAGCGGTTTTCTGTCTAAACACTGGTGAATTCATATACAGGTTTTAAGCAGAACATCCTGTTCGCCGCAGATGGCCGCACGGTAAACTAACCACTTCTGCCGATATTAAGTGCGCGAGAAAAAAAAACACCGACAATTTTAACAACAATGTTTATACTGCAATTTTGCGAATGAACTGAGCAACATAGGGGCCGACGGCAGTCTGTGTTGGCAAATATCAGCTATTAGACCTACAAAAACTGTGATGGTATTCCTAAAAGTTTCTTTAACATTTATTGATAAAACCTATTAAGCATGTCATGTGTGACAAAGTTCTAATTAACCTTTACATACATACACTTTGAACTTCCTTCCAACGAAGCACAATATGCATATACCATATAATAAAATTTCTGATAGTATTTAAAGATGAGATGACTTGTTTTAAATATTATCGATCTGAGGGCTATATTGTTTGAGGTTTTGGAATCACAGACTTTACCATAGTTTTGACCACAAACTTAAAGTTTACACCCTAACCGCTATCAGATCGATGATAAGAATAAGTGAAGAGCTTCTGTACATGTACAACTCGATACTTCTGGCTCTATTATTTATATAAAGCCTAATAGAGTGCTACTACATGTATTACCCATATGAATTTCGAAAGGAGTATTGACCGCGAATAAAAGATACTGGATAAGCTATAGAAGTTGATATAATGCTTAAGACTATGTTAAAGATTTGTAAAATCTGACGTTGCTAACATATCAGTTCATTGACTGAAAATATGTCAACATAGATAGATATTCTACTAAAAAACAAACATATAAATAAGAATTCTATACTGCCAGTATGATACTGCTACCTTAAATTTAATATAACAATGCTTTCAGTAATAAATAATATTTGCATATTTTTTCTTGCATCAATCAGCTAGGCAGACAACTTCTTTCTTTTTTTTTTTTTTTTTATTTTTTTGCTTCACTATTACATTTTTCTTCCATTTTAATATTTTCCTAGGGCATTCAAACAATGGCCCTGGGAGGCAAACTCTGGGGGACGAACACGATTATGGCTAAGTTCGCAGCAAAGCAAACAATCGATATTCCGACGGACTCGAACCGAGATGCGGAAGACGAGGGTGGCGAATGGTAGTTTCAGGGAATCTTGCTCCTGTCACAATGGCGAAGGCTACGGTAAGTTAACAGTTAAGTTAATTTAAGTTAACTTTGTTACAGTAAGTTACAATCTTAACAAGTTAACTTATTAATTGCTGTACATAGAAGATACATATGTATCTAGTCAGCAACCAATCGGTACGAGTCATAACGAAGTTAACTAACTGTAATCTCAAATACAGGAAATCCGATGATGATACAGTTAGTACTGTGTTTACTCACTCCGATAACACTAGTGGTGAAGTAGCGGAAAGCTCGATGCCCAATAGACGCCCACCGCAGTTTTACCAGCACTAGCTATAGCAAACCAAGTTCAACGACACAAAAACGTCATTTGACAATCACGAACAATTAATGATAATAATAGAAACGAAACGAAGAGTAAAACGAATAGCAACTATGTTAATAGCTTCCTTGCAGAGAAACTCAATATTCAATCAACTATTAGAAAGCAATTGTTAGGTATCAAAAACAGACCATACCCTCATCAGATAAAAAACTGTCCCAATTAGGAAGGGCCTCCGTATTCCGGGGCGGCTGTACTGGGAGATTGACCAATGATTGGTAGCACAAGTCCGTCGCACACAATTTTTTCTGGAGCATCGGTCCGGCTTCCAGCAAAAACGAAGAAAAAATAAATTAGCCCTTGTAAAAAGATATAACAACCCACAACCCACGGCCCTAGCTTCTAGACTCGTATAATTAACATTCACCCCCCTCCTATTTATTATCAGATTATAAATATTCAGTAACATTTTAAAATTAATCAACCTCGTTAAACAACAATAACAACAGTATTTGTTTTAGTTGTTTTCCACTCTATTTATTAACGGCCAAAAAGGATTATAATTTTTTTAATTAGATATAACGACCGAAAATGTTGAGAAGTTTCATTCGACCTTCTGTTAGAGCTGTGCAACCCTCAGTCAGAATTGCTAGTTCTGCTCGTTTATATCATGCCAAAGTATTGGACCACTATAACAATCCCCGAAATGTTGGATCTCTTGATAAGAATGATGCCAATGTTGGTACTGGTTTAGTCGGAGCCCCTGCTTGTGGAGATGTCATGAAGCTTCAAATCAAGGTTGATGATAATGGTGTTATCCAAGATGTCAAGTTTAAGACTTTTGGTTGTGGAAGTGCTATTGCTTCTTCCTCTTATGTAACTGAACTTGTTAGAGGTATGTCTCTGGAAGAGGCTGGAAAGATTAAGAACACCACAATTGCTAAGGAACTTTCTTTACCTCCTGTCAAGTTACATTGCTCTATGTTGGCTGAAGATGCCATCAAGTCTGCCATTAAGGACTACCGATCCAAGAGAAAGACTACTGGTCCTACTCTTGGACCTGACGCTGTTTTGTCCAAGTCTGCTCCTAGTGTTGCTTCGGCTACTATTTAAATATGGAGGTTTTATGAGCCAGGAAAAGTTTTAAAGAGAGAGTAACAAGAAAAAACAGAAAAAAAAAGTATTATGAATGCAATGATGAAATAAATGCATAAATAGTCAATCGTTTCCAGTTATGTATTGACAGGTGGTGGTAGTTTTTTAGTGAAAGGATGGGCCTTTCATGGAGTCTTATTTTATTATTATTATTTTATTATTATGATTATTCGTCTTTGCCTCGGGTAGGTATGTAAAAAAAAGAAAAAAAAAAAGAAAAAAAAGTCCAATTCATTCGTAGCTTCGTGAATTCGTATTATTGTTGATCATTATCAGCCAAAGGTTTAAATTATTAATGATATGCTTTTGTCAAAGTTGACATCATTCGTACATTGATTGATTTTACAGGTATGTCTCGCATCACTTAAACATGTCATGGCGCCGTGGGGTTTAACGGATCATATTTGTCGTCATAGTCGGAATCTGAATCTTCATCTTTAATTTCAGTGGCAGTAGAACAATCTTCAAAAATATTAATTGGTGACTTGCTGACTTTCGCAGGTCCAAATGCCTTCTTAAATCCTCTTGTCCCTCCTATACCACTACTCGACCCAGAACCACCGATATTGATTGAAATTATTGGAGGCTTCTTATTCTCTTCATTTTGAGATTCTGTCCTAGCAATCCTATTGGACAATTGTTGCAAATCCTTTCGTCGTTGGTTATGTTGATGAGCTTCAGTACGCTCATGGACTAACTGCTCTTCTATTCGACCAAATGTCTGAACTTAGTTAGGATGGAATAGGTATATTGTATATAAATATCAAAAAAAAACTTACCTTTTGGCAAATTTCACATATATAATCTCCTCTGTTTCCATTCTATTATTAATAATCTTAAATAATATACAGTCATGTAGATTATCTTACCATCCTTAAAAGATCAGGTCATTTTATGTCATTTTATAGTCTACCTTAGGGGTAGCCAATTTCTATATATCGGGCATTATCAGCTTATGCTTATATACTACAACTACAATCGTGAAATATGCTTAAAAAGGACTATTACTCCAAAATTGATGTTTAGCTCAACCTGAAATATTCTTTGATTCAAGCTTAATCGAGTCTATTTATCTTCTGCAAAAATGACTCCAAGCCCTTTAAATAGGCAGAGACAATTCCCGAGTATGATTAAAATGTCTCGACCATTTTTATCATCCGATCAAATCGAGTTATTACAAGCTCAAACTGGTATTAGAGGTCCCACTGCAGCTCAACTCCGAATCAAGGCTTTCAGTCAAATGTGGATGATTGCGAAAGCATTAAAATTGTAAGAAAATACTATTGAAGCATAAAATTTCTGTATAATAACTAACAGGTTCTAGTCCTATTAAAACAATTTCAACTGCTATGACACTTTACCAACGAACCGTGATCCATAATTACCCACAGAGACTTCCCCCACCAGAAGCAGTAATGGCTTGTCTTTTAGTTGCATCCAAAGTTGAAGATACTCCAAAAAGGTCAAAGGAAATTATAACTGTATCTGGTAATATTCGAAATATCCCGTTATCTTATACTCAGATCGAAGAAGCAAGAGCGTCTATCATGGGTCTAGAACGACAAATCCTTGAAACAATTGGATTTGATTTCCGAATACGACATTGCCATGAATATGTTCTAAAATTTTGTAAGACTCTGAACAATCAAGATAAAGAACTTGCTAAGACTGCGTGGATCATTTCAACCGACTCTTTAATGACTGAAGCGCCTTTGAAGTTCGCTAGCCATATAACTGCATTAGCGTCAATTATCTTGGCTGCCAAAATCAAAAACATCACTAGCATATTCCCTATAAACTCAGACAAACTTGAGGCACCAAGGCCTCATGTCAATTTAGCATTACTTGAGTTATTAGATTTTTATATAAATTATTTAAACCATTCTCAACTGGGTCAGTGGTTCAATGAAGTATCCCTATTTATGACGTTGAGAATGGACATCAACCGTGAACTCAATGCTAAGCCAGTCAAAGCACCACATCCAGATACTAAAAACGGATTAACTTTGAGAGATTCAAGATTATCTGATAAAGGAACGGTCCGATATGTACTTGAATGGGAAAAAGACCACTTGAACGGTGAAGTCATTTCTTAAGCAAGTTGCTTTTGCAGATAAATATATCTATTCTTCCTCATTGGATCAATCTCTATTAATTTATTGAGCTTCTGTTGTAAAGACTTGGAAAGCTCTCCCTCAATCTTTTCACCCTTGACTTGTGCAAGATGCTGCTCAAGGAAAATAAGTGCATGGAAACACCATTTGGAATCTGGTTCCAACTCGGATAATTCCTGAATGTTTTTAAGCTCTCTTTCAACAATTGGAATTTTTTCGCTAGGAGTCAGGTCGGGAACAATCTCTGCTGAGCTCACTAACCACTGGTGGTAAATCCATGATGACTGATCATTAGGGTCTGTGTATAATGCCTGTGTAATATAATTAAGCTCATTATTTAAAAATTTGATGCGTTCTTCTCTTGAATGATCTTTTAAATATTCACCCATAAGTTTGGCTCTGTTATGCCATGCCGAAAAATTGGAGAAGTTCGAGTTAATCTTGGCTGTAGTATACTCAAATTCAGATTTAGCCATAGATTTAGAGCTAACACTCTCGATATTCGTAATGACATACCGTCGATAATACCAACCGTGATAGTTTCTAGCATCGTATTCCAACATCTTAGTAACTAATCCTAGTTCTCGTTTCCAGTCTGGATTGGGACCAATCTCCAAGCACCATCTTCGATGATTCCAAATCCAGTATACTTTAGGAAACTCTCGCAGCTTTGATTCAATAAATCTTAATTCTTCGTTTAATATATCCTGGACATACTCTGGCGTCTTATCCTTAAATATAAACTCTGTCATTGTTTTTCGGCGGAAGTTCCATACTGAGTAATTCTCTGGATTCAAAGCAAGAATCTTTGTTGTCAACTCAAATGAATCATTATCATAAAATTCTTTTGTTTTCTATTTAATTTTGTTAATATCAAATCACAAATTTGATTATATAATTTCGACATACTCTATCAAGGTACTGATTTATCAACCCATTATAATTCTTGATCTGGCCTGCTTCAATCCTTTTCCTACGCTCGATCTGCTCGGCAGAATTCTTAACTTTCCTTATACTATGCTACTAATTAGGACTGCAAAAAAAAAAAACAACCAAATTCAACTATTTCCACTCACCATCTTGACTTCATCAATGGGGATTACTTATTTCTCTACCAGGGGTCCAATTTCTAGACTTATTACGTTATTAAAGCCCCAAAGTGTCTCCTTTGAAACATTGGAGTCTAAAATATTATTATATTGAGGTTTTAATGAAGGATCTTATTCCTATAAGATTCTTGTCTTGCAATTGAAATCTTAAATATAACATATTTAGTTCAATAAATATAATATAATGAAATAATAATAATAATAATAATAATAATAATAATAATACTAATAATAATATATATATCAGCAAATTATTTTATATTTATAATTATAATTGCTCGTTAGCTTATGTAGATATAAGTTGCAGTGTCTTAAGAGCTACTTTACCAGCTAAGTTACTATAGAGACAAGTCAGATACAGGAGGCTTCCTAACCACAGATTTCATATCGCGTATAGCAGCTGCTAAAGTAAAATCTAAACATCACATCAACAATGTCAGTAGCACCTCCAAGAAAAAGAGGAGAATCAGCTCCTACTCGGTCACATCTCCCTTTAAAGGGATCTACTAGATTGGTAGCTGAATTTTTTGGTATGTTATTGCATATGATGGACATTATACTTGATAGCTAACTACAACAGAATATAGCATAAACAGCATATTATATCAACGTGGGATTTATCCAAGCGAAGACTTTCAAATAGTTCGAAAATATGATATGAATATGCTGGTAACTATTGACAGTGAAGTCAAAGCATATGTCAAGAAGATTATAAGTCAATTACACAAATGGCTAGTAGGTGGTAAGATCTCGAAACTCATTGTTGCAATCACCTCAAAGGATACTGGAGAAGTGGTGGAGCGCTGGCAATTCAATGTTGAAGTTTTGGACTCAGGTAGCGAGGCTGCATCTAGTAGATCGTTGGAAGCAGAAACAGGGAAATCTCAGGAAGATATCCAAAAGGAGATCCAAGCCATTATAAGACAAATCACTGCATCAGTGACCTTTTTACCAGTCCTAGAAGGACAATGCACATTCAATGTTTTGGTATACGCATCCAGTGATGTAAATGTTCCCGTAGAATGGGCAGATAGTGACCCTAAGAATGTTAAGAATGCTGAGCAAGTTCAATTAAGAAGCTTTAGTACCGATCTTCATAAGGTGGATGCAGTGGTTGCTTATAGCCTTGGGGATAATAATAATTAAATTTTAATTGTTTTATTTACTTTTTGAATATAAAACCCTATTTATTATTAAAGAAGATAAAAAAAAAAAATAAACATAAAAACAAAGGGAGCCGAAACATCCCTTTCCGAGACCTATATAAACAGTCTAGATTTTGATTTTGCTTTAAAAGTAATTTACAACTCGTCGTGGTCAATGTAATCATCGTCATCGTAAGCACCAGATCCAGCACCAGCGCCACCGTAAAGCTTGCTAGTAATTGGATAAGCAACAGAGCTTAATCGTTCCTTTTGCTCATCAATCTCCTCCTTGCTAGCAGAAGAACCGTTTTCTTCCAACCATTCAACAGTCTCCTTAATAGCATCGAGCAAAGTCTCCTTATCGTCCTCATCGATCTTAGAACCCAAACCGTTCTCACTGTTGTCTGAAACTTGGTTTTTGATAGAGTGAGCATAGTTCTCTAAGCTGTTTCTGGCCTCGATTCTGTCTCTTAAAGCAGCATCTTGTTCAGCATATTTCTCCGCCTCCTCAACCATTCGGTCAATTTCTTCCTTGGACAATCTACCCTTATCATTGTTAAGGACAATCGATTCACTGTTACCAGTACCCTTGTCAACAGCTCCAACCTTGAGAATACCATTAGCATCAAGCTCAAAAGTAACCTCAATTTGAGGAACACCTCTGGGAGCAGGAGGAATACCAGTAAGCTCGAACTTACCCAACAAGTTGTTGTCCTTGGACAAAGTTCTCTCACCTTCGTAAACTTGGATCAGAACAGTGGGTTGATTATCAACAGCAGTAGAGAAGATTTGAGACTTTCTAGTAGGGATAGGAGTGTTTCTGTTAATGAGCTTAGTCATGACACCACCAGAAGTCTCAATACCTAAAGTCAAAGGATTAACATCGAGAAGAACAATATCATCGACACCCTCTTCACCAGATAAAACACCTGCTTGAACAGCAGCACCATAAGCAACAGCCTCATCGGGGTTAATACCCTTAGAAGCTTTCTTACCATTGAAGAACTCTTCCAACAAGCTTTGAACCTTGGGGATTCTGGTAGAACCACCAACCAAAACAATATCGTCAATTTCATTCTTCTTGACTCTAGCATCCTTGAGGACTTGCTCAACAGGCTTTAAAGTTCTCTTGAACAAATCTAAGTTGAGTTCCTCAAACTTTGCTCTAGTCAAAGTCTCAGAGAAGTCAATACCATCAAAGAAAGATTCAATTTCAATTCTAGCAGACATTTGGTTGGACAACAATCTCTTTGCCTTTTCAACTTCTCTTTTAAGCTTACTAACAGCCTTGTCACTCTTAGAAATGTCAACGTCATGCTTCTTGTTGAAGACCTTAGTAAAGTGCTTAACAACCTCGTAATCGAAATCTTCACCACCTAAGTGAGTATCACCAGCAGTAGCCAAAACCTCGAATACACCACCTTCAATGGACAAAAGAGAAACATCGAAAGTACCACCACCAAGATCATAGACAATAATTTGTCTTTCACCATCAGTTCTGTCAAGACCATAGGCAATGGCAGCAGCAGTGGGTTCGTTAACAATTCTGAGAATAGTAAGGCCAGCAATGGTACCAGCATCTTTAGTGGCTTGCTTTTGACCATCATTGAAGTAAGCAGGGACAGTAACAACAGCATGAGTAACCTTCTTTCCAAGGTAGTCCTCAGCAATCTCCTTCATCTTACCAAGAATCATGGCAGAAATCTCCTCAGGGGTGAAAGTCTTTTTCTCACCAAGATAACTGACTTCAACAACAGGTTTACCATCCTTGTTGGCAACTTTATAAGGGAAGTGCTTGATATCTCTTTGAACAGACTCATCCTTATACTTAAGACCAATCATTCTCTTGATATCAAAAATGGTGTTTTTAGTATTAGCAGAAGCTTGGTTCTTGGCAGCATCCCCTACTAATCTTTCTTCTTCAGTAAATGCAACATAAGAGGGAGTGATACGGTTACCTTGGTCATTAGTCAAGATCTCAACTCGACCACCCTTCATAACACCAACACATGAATAGGTAGTACCCAAATCAATACCAATGACAGTTCCGTAGTTTTCAACCTCATCAGCATTGGCTTGAACACCAAATAAAGGCACAATAAAAATGGCCAAAGTGTATAAAAACACAGTCAAAGGAGCAAGTACCGATAATCTTGCCATTGTGATTATATATATATATATATATTATTTCTGTAGAAGTTAAACAATTATCACGTCGCAGTTCCTACTAAATTTCTATCTTCAATATTTGCGAATAGCTTGTTAATCTATAAAGAAAAAATGGTCGATTCTTTTTTTTTCTAATGTAAATGTCTTTTTACTTCAAATTATTCAATTGAAATAAACCTAAAGACACAAAAAATCACCAACAAACTTCGTCGGGCAGAAAAGCACGAGATCAAAAGATATGGGCAACAGTGACAGCTATATATATATATATATATATATATATTTTAGGTCGATGACAGATAGAACACGTATACGGGTCAGGTCTATGGCTTCTTTTCGGGTCTTGCCTTAACTTGTACATAAGCCCATAACCAAGAGGCTGAAATAGGTCATTTGCGCGTGGGACGGAATTTCCATTACGTTCTGCCAGAGTGTCCTCAGCGACCTTGCGACTGGTGCCAGCCTACAGTAACTAAGTTAACACTAGTTTATCGAGCGGCACTGGCCTGGCCTGGTAACCGCTAGCGTCATCTGGAAGCAGCTTATTTATGTGCAATACTGTAAGTTAGCTTAAGTTAAAAGTAGAGTCCAAGATCAATGAACATTAAAGCTTTGTGGCGTCACTAATATTACTGTTTGAATAGAATTGCCACCG
Organism: Sugiyamaella mastotermitis; assembly: GCA_030572735.1. Lineage (NCBI taxonomy): Eukaryota > Fungi > Ascomycota > Dipodascomycetes > Dipodascales > Trichomonascaceae > Sugiyamaella > Sugiyamaella mastotermitis. Next base: position 57,063 of record JAJMBN010000016.1, read on the forward strand.
AAATATCTGTAGTAACAAAGTCCCAACGAATCAACCAATGGGCTAGTTTGTCAATACCGTTATGGTCTGATAAAGCACACGTAACTTACTGCTACGACAACAACTCGCTTGTTAACCAATAACGAGTATTACTATTATTGCTCCTTTTAGGTTATGTGGATTGATTCTAGACACCTTATACATTTACTCCATCTCCGTAGTCTGGTTAGGCCCTTCCATATTTGCTTAGTATGATACATGGCAGACAGCATTGACTAGTATCTTATAAGATGGGGTATACATGTGTTCCACAACCAATCTGTTGACATTAGTCACTTGGTAGTTTACTACTTGATTTACTATATAAAAGATCCTACTTTTTAGATACTGTTATACAACAGTAGTCCTATAATAGAAATACTTTGTTGGGAACAGTTTTTTTGAAGATCATACTGAATTTGGCTCGGTAATCTCATATGCATATCCTGCATAATGTGACGTTGTTAGTAACTTAGCCGTAACTTAGTTCTTTAATGTATCTCCGGTCATAATCCATGTGGCGATTCAGCAGAGCCAATTGTTTCAGAGGTCTTGCTATATTGATAACAGAGATTGACTAGTTATGTAGATGAAACAGGCTAAATATGATGAACCTCAACTATGTAGTTCTGACTCTAAATAACCTTGTTATTATGCCTTGCAGAACACTGAGCCAGAACTGATATGGTACCTAACTGTTACCAGTGATGCTAATGAATTACTGTGCATGTATAGCTAGATCACCGCTCGTGCGGCAACCAACTATACAATAAAACTTGGCGCTCTTTACTGTTAAGCTACCAGGTAAGTTATTTACAATAACACCTGCACTAGTAGACCATCTTGTACAGTACTTTCTGTTCACTCTAGTTCCTGTAATGGATTGTGTAGTTAAAGTATTTTACAAGTAATAGAGAGCAGATAATATATATTTGAGAATTGTTTGAGTTTTTAAATTTGAATTAATGATATCATCAGCCAATGATCACTATGGTAATTAGGTTATATTACTGAACAAACCTGAAAACACTTCTAAACAGAAATTTTACATCCAAATAAAGTACAAGATATTGATGTAGATTCGAAATTGAAACAGAGCTAGCTAGCAGTGCTTCATGACAGACATTTTATAGTCTTTACTCCACCTTGAATCTTATTCGATATAATAATATTATCATAATATTATCATGATATTACTATAAAGATGTAGCCGTACTACCAAAAGCTATAGCTAGCTAGCGCTAGCTAAACCCAAAGATACGGTATTAACCAATGCATACATCAAAGTGAAAAATTATCTCCACAATCAACCATTTACAAGCATGTCTACAGTCCATCATAAGTTCATGAAGGCTGCCTTAGAAATGGTAAGTTATATTGAAGTATGGTAACTTAGTATTATACTAACTGTTATAGGCTGAAAAAGCCTTTGATGCTGATGAGGTGCCAGTAGGATGCGTCTATGTTCATAACAATAAGATTATTGCCAGAGGTATGAATGATACCAACCGATCTCTATGTGGCCATCGACATGCCGAATTCCTTGGAATAGAGACGATTTTGCAAGATAATGACCCTTCTATATTAGAAGAAACAGACTTATATGTAACTGTAGAGCCTTGTGTAATGTGTGCATCTGCTTTGAGACAGCTCAAAATCAGAGCGGTCTACTTCGGATGTGCAAACGATAGATTTGGAGGCTGTGGTAGTGTCCTCAGTGTGAATTCCGAGTAAGTTGATATAGCAGGTTCCTTTATTTTTCTTTTGATTATATATTTCTAACTGTATAAAGCTCTGCTGTTGAAAGACCATATCGAGCATACCCAGGCTTTTATCGAGAAGAAGCCATCATGTTACTGCGAAGATTTTACATACAAGAAAATGAAAAAGCACCTGTACCTAAGACAAAGAAAAGTAGAGAGCTCAAAACTGAATTTCTTCCTCTTGATTATTCAAAGTATATAGAATCAGAAGAAGAATTTATTAGCTTATATGGTGAAGACCAGCTTCATATATATCATGCATCTCTAGCCGACTATGAAGTTGCAACCGAAGTAAGAGACGAATATGATATGAAACCAAAAAAGAGGAAGATGTCCATAGAGATCAACGGTATTGAACAAGTTGAAACTTATTCCGTTAGACTATAGATATTTATTACTGCTATTTATTAAACTCTTGAAATGGAGTCGCACACTATAAAAACGTTTTTTATATTTGATAACTTGTCAGAAAAATAATAATAAAATAATAATAAAATAATAATAATAATAATAATAATAATAAAATATATAAGAGTGCAAAAATATGTCAATCGACAGATATAGACTTACTTATATTCCCCCATTCGGTAATCATTCTTTGGAAAAACTCAATATGGCTATCTGCCAAATGAGCAAGCGTACCTTTCATTTCCAAATGCTTAATCCGTTCAAATGTATTGACTTCATTAAGAGTGACCTCCTCCAACTTGTCTGAAGTAACATGAGCACTTTGAACTTCTTTTTGAAGGTCCTCAATCCGAGCTTCCAATTTATGTAATCTATCTTTTCGAGCAACTTCATGATTTACACCTCTGAGGTCTTCAAACTTATTTTGCAAAAAGTTTCCACCTCCACCCGCTTTCAATATATCCCGGTCATGTTCTGCCCTTTGTAAATATTCGGTTAATGCTTCAAAATCCAACTGCTTTTGCTCTCGTAATCGAATCAAGTTCTTCAATGTAACAACGTAGTTTTCCATATCTCTAAGCGACACAACATAATCACTATCGACTTGTTCTTTCAAACCGTATAATCCATGAGTATAGTCAATAATCCCTTTAGCAAATTCTTGAAATTCATTACTTAACCCAGGTTCTAGAGCTGACAACTTAATGGTTTGCTGACTTAATTCTTCCAAGTCGTGCACCAAGTCGCCTTGTCTTCTAATAACACGACCAAAAGTCTTTTCAATGCTACCGAGATTGGCTTCAAGCTTATCAGCTCTTTCTTTAACTTCAGAAATCTCTTTGCTTTGAGTATTGACTTTAGAAAAGGCGTTTAAAAATGTATCAGATATTCCATCCAATACACTAGAAGCGCCATCAACACCAATTTCAGCTCCTCCAACTGTGGCAGATCCAGATAATCGAGAAGCTCCTTTATGCTTTTTAAAATTATTCCAATCCGAACTCTCTAAAAAGGTATATAGTACTCGCGATTTCTTCAGAACGGGATGCAATGTTATACGACTAATGAAGCGGGCTAAAGAAGATGCTCTTTTCAATGTAAACTCAGGACCAAATCTGTCACCCTTAAGATATTCTAATCTCGATTTGTCTGGTAATGGAGGTACTGCTACTGCTGGGTATTGATTGACCAATGAGGTATATAAATAAACAAAGTCAGAGAATCGTCGTCGAACTCGAGATACTTGACTTTGAAAACTAGGACTGTTTGTATCGGTTGTGATCAAATATGAGATATAAGCATTAGGACCCTCCTGTTCCTTTTGAGGATCTCCAACCGTGCACTGGAAAAGAATATCATCACCTAAGACATCATCGGGAATGATCCCATGTGAAGATGAGGAAGCTCCCTTAGTCAATGAGCCTTCTGCATGTCCAACCAAACTCGATGGTCCAGCTTCCTGTGATTCTTGTTCAGGGATATCTTCATCATCCCATGTAATTGTGTTGAAATCGGCCATATTGCTTATATAGACCTTTACAGTTATAATAATTTAACAATTGATCTGATAAGGATATTGCCACTGTGATCACACGCCCCCCACCAGGATACTACCTTCTCAATAAAGACAAGCGACAAACTATTTAAAAACTGAAAATGTATCGATAGCCTTTCTTTTAAGGCTCAAAATCAATTCAAATCAACTAATGATCTATCGCTTTAATTGCTATCTTTCTAATTATAGTTGACAGCCTCAAAAAAGTTGATGGTAAATAAAGATTAAATCTGTAAACTTAAGATCTACAGTAGTAAGTTAGTTACTGTACCTAGCAACCTTAACTGTGCCACAGTAACAGCGGGTAGGTTAACTGTTGCTCAGCTTCTGCTGAGTTGGTACCACAGCTGTACTAAAGTTAAATCACCGTTGGTCAGAGTAAGTTCTACTAGGCCTAGCAGTGCAGCCCTGCTCCTAAAGGTTACACTAGAGCACAGAGCTGGCATGCAGAGTTTTGCACACGCTAATTGTTAAATAGAATGTAAGCAAACCATTTGATTTTGGAGCTGTAATCATCTCTTCAATCTCAAAATTCCTACATAGTACAAATTTTCACAGTCTAAGACCGCAAAATGTGTAAGATTTATAGCGTACAACATATGGCGTACAACATATAGCGTATAACCACTGAAACAACATTGAACTACTTACAACGAATGACAAACTAATAATTGAATTGCAAAGCCTAGTGTTATCACATTGCCTGTTACAGTGTAAACTACAATAACAGTATTTAGCGGAGATCAATCTGAACTGCACTGCTTGCCATATTAGACATAATCTTAGACAGACATGTTCCTGGCGGCAAGGTAAACAAATTGGCAGGAGTTATCACTGCAGAGCAGACGTCGACCTAAAGGGCAACATTCCTAGCCCGGTTAATTAAACTACTCTTCCATACATTAACATAAATAATTCCCAGATTCTACTGGCATTCCCGCAATCTATAAACCTCGATTGTTAAACAACAAACAATTAAATGGCTACAAGAAGATAATGCCCAAACCTACAAACATACCCAAAGATGCGCCCGTATCTCCAGTGGTCTTTAGGCTGATGCGGAGAAGCTCTATGATTGTCACGGATAGCGATATTGACAGCAAAAAGAGGTGAGTAGATGCAGTTATGTGAGGGCCAATTGAAGAAACCACACAGCTAACCACTAGACCTCTTATTCGAACCAAATCACGATCTAATAATATTACTTCTACTCAGCAAATTGATGAGCATGATGAATATACACCTTTGCTAGGACATGCTGACATTGGCGATGACACTAGAGGATTGTTTGATACGTTAAAATTCCAATCGCATTTACAAGCATTTTTTGAATTCTTAGCTAGTCGGAAATTTAAAAATGTATTAAAATGTGCTTTGGCCTATTTCCTTGGATCATTGGCCGTATATACTCCTATTGGTACCTGGCTCTATGGCCACAGTGATAGTAAACATATGATTGCAACTGTCTCTGTATACTTCCATCCTGCTCGTACTGCCGGCAACATGACAGAAGCAATTCTGTTTGCAATGATAGCCCTTACGTTTAGTTTGGTAATGGCTCTTCTCAGTATGGTTATATCTGCATTTTTTTATCAACTGGATCTGATATACGTTGGACAAATCATTGATTTAGTGATTTTTGTTGGATGTGGCCTTGGAACCATTGCATTTATCAAACAGAAAGTTAACAAGCCCACCTTCAATACTGCTTGTTCATTAGCAGCAATATTCTTGGTGACAATAACCACTAAAGAAGGCAATGTACAGGCGGGTATCTTATCATTATCTCGATTAATGCAGTCATTTATGTTTGTATTTTCAGGAGTAGTTTTATCAACTACAATTTCTTATGTTCTATGGCCCGAGAGTGCTATTCTCAAGCTCAAAGATTCTCTAAATAAATCAATGGATTGTTATTCTAATTTACTTAGTTTTGTATCGAGCAAATATATTAATGGGGAAGACATAGAAACCGATGAGTATGAACAACTAAACAAGTCTATGACATCATGCTATTCTAAATTGTCAAGTACATTGAACGAAGCTAAATTTGAACTATTACTTGCAGGTCGTGAACAAGAATATGGAGTTCTTCAAAGGCTTGTCAAGTCTAGTAATAGTTTGGCACTTCATCTAGGAGGGTTAAGTAATAGTGCCAAGATACAATCCCACCTTCTTTCACCAGATTTTGATGCTAGTGACTCAGAGCTAGAATACAGCGATTCAGAACATGATGATCATTCTGTTGTATCTTTTGAGGAGTATAGACCTGTAGCTCTACAAACACCCCCCTCTTCTAATAGTGATACTAACACGGGCAATGTTTCGCAAGAACTTTTTAAAATATTTATTTACCATCTGGGTCCGCCGATGGTATCATTTTACACAACTTTAAAGCAAATATTAGATGACCTCCCCTTTGATAACGATACTCCATATAATGTGTCTCTAGACCCTCAGTATAAAACCAGTTTGGGTGTTGCAACCGATCTTTATTCTTCGGCTCGTGAGGCAGCTTTAAAGAAAGTTTATGCGCATGATATCTTCCTCAAAACAGACAAAGATTTCGAAACTTCTGCTGATGAAGAAGGAATTGCTGCTAGTTGTGGTAACTTCTCATATGTGCTCGAAGATTTTGCATGGGAGCTGAGGGTTTTTGTAGACGCTCTAGAAGAATATCAAATTGTGACTAGACTGCCTCCTGCTAGAACTTTTAATTGGGCAAATCGTTTTTTAAGGTATTTAGTACCATTTTCTAATTCCATAGAGGATGAGCAACCAAAAGCCTTCTTCAATAAAGACAGCAATTTATTTTCCCAGCTTAATCAGTCTAACAAAGTTAATGTTAAACCAACAGTTGGCTTAAGAGTTTGGAGAAGTTTATACTTATTCAGGCGTAAAGACGTTCTCTTTGGAATAAAAGTAGGTTTGGGTGCTATTATATTTGCTATCCCAGCTTTTTTACCGTCTCTGCGACCAACCTTTAGCTCCTGGAGAGGAGAATGGGGTCTTATCACTTACGCCATTATTATGAGTAAGTCCGTCGGTGGAACAACAATCACAATTCCAATCCGGTTCCTCGGAACTTTCTTAGGAGCAATGATTGCATGTATGGCTTGGCTTTTGTTTGCTGAAAATGCATACATTTTGTCAGTATTTGGATGGGGAATAGCATTGGGTTGTTTCTGGATTATCCTCCATTGGGAATCCAAAAACCCATTTGGAAGATTTATATTACTTACTTATAATTTGACAGCACTTTATTCGTACTCTTTATCTGTATATGATGACGATGACGATGACGACGAAGGTGGAAATAACCCGATTGTTACCCAAATTGCTATACATAGATTCATTTCTGTATTTGTTGGTGTTTTATGGGCTGTTTTTATCTCCAGTGTTATATTACCCAACAGTGCAAGAAGGAATCTAAGAGATAATTTATGTATTCAATGGATGAGGATGGGGTTGGTATGGAAAGCTGACTGCTTACAAACAATCCCAAAAAAGAACGCAGCTGATGAGCCTCGATTAAGCGGTATCCAAGGTGAGCATGAACTACAGAGAGCTATGGTTGAGATCCAAACACTTTTGGGATATGCTCCCAATGAATTGAGATTGAAGGGTCCGTTCCCAACAAGTGAATATAAAGAAATTATATCATGCACTCAACGAATCCTAGATGCTTACCAGAATATTGGAGTTCTAGTAGCAAAATATCCAAAACCCAATTCAATTGAGTTGGAAATTATCCAGAAAACAAACTCTGATAGAAAGGAGCTCTGCAGTAGAATATTCTTGTTTTTTTACCTGGTGTCGTGCGCTGTAAAACTAGGATATCCACTTCCAGATAAACTACCTTCAACCACTCATGCTATTGATAGACTACTAGCTCGGTTGCATTCTTATAGAATGGCTAACTCTGCCGAAGATATAGATCCGAATGAAGAACCAGTCGATGAAGAAGATTTTGTTCTGTTCTACTCGTATATTTTGGTTACTATTAGTATAACTGAGGAGCTGGCCAAAATGGCAATTATTATCCAACAATTATTTGGTACCATTGAAGATGAGGATATTCTTACCGTTTCATAGAACAAAAAAGTTTAATTTTAGCAATTTTATTGTGTTATTTAATTTTGAGATGCGACAAATATATCGTAGTTTCGTACCGCATCAAATAGGACTTGTGCACCAAGAGCTAAGTCTTCTGGTTCAGTATATTCCTTTGGATTATGACTTATGCCATCTCTACTAGGGACAAAAAGCATACCGGTAGGAGCGGTAGGAGCTCTGAAACTAGTATTATAAGAGTCATGTCCCGCACCACTAACAATTCTGGTTATATTCTACTGTCCCACTATATCCATTGCTGACTTATGGATTGCATCAACACAGTCGGGATGGAAATGAACGGCAGGGGAGGAAAATAGCTTCTCAATACTAAACATCAAGATCACCCCTAACACTTCCACTATTTCCTTTTGAGCAACAATAGATTCAAAGGTTTATTTCATTTCAGATTCCATCAAGTGTAATTTTTCATCCAATTGGTAGCCCTGCTAGGAATTACATTTACGACTGCTGGTTCGACATTAACCATGCCAACGGTACCAAGTCCACCATGCTTTTTTGCAATTTCATTCACCCTTAAAATCGTGTTTGAAGCTGATAACAGTGTGTCACTTCGACTGTTAATTGGAGTAGTTCCTGTATGTTGAGCTCTTCCTGTAATGTCAGCTCTCCACCAAGAATAGGATTGAACACCAGATACTACTCCAATCTTCTTGTTCTCGTTTTCTAGAATAAGACCTTGTTCAATATGAAGCTCAAAATGAGCACTAATAGGATTTTCCAAATAAGAAGCTGGTGTCGAGCCAAAATATCCAATTCTTTCTAATTCTTCCTTAACCGTGGGGGCCTTGGTTCGGTTACAGATTTACAGCTGTGAGAAAGGTTCAAGTCTATCTTTCCAGCCCAAACTCCAGAAGACATCATACTAATAGGAAACCAGGCTCCTTCTTCATTCGTCCAATTGATAAACAGACACAGGATAATTGGGCTTATAGTTATTATCATGGAAAGTCTTCAGAACTTCCAGTCCAGTAAGAACCCCGAAGACTCCGTCATATCTGCCACCAGTTGGCTGGGTATCAAGATGAGAACCAATAGCAATTGGCGACTTCTTTAGTTTTCCCGCATAAGTAACAAATATATTACCCATATGATCGATTTTGATAGTGCAACCTATCTTTTGTGATTCATTTATAAACCAATCTCGGACTCCTTTATCAGCGTATTTAAGGTTAACCGGCAAACCACAGAATCAGTTGCACAACTTCCCCACACTCCCTTTACACCAAAGTTTGCAGCAGTGGAATGGATGCTTTCCAGTAGTCTAAATGAGTTGATTTTCATTGTTTCTGCAGATTTCTCAAGAGGATGCGCGTGTTAATTTGATATTATGAAGTGTTACAAAATGGTTTGACGGATACCAATTTGCGTACCGACAGATAGCTAATGCATCGGTAACTTCTATTATTGCCGATAAGCATGTTGTTTCATGCTGATCCAATAAATTTTGTTTTAGTTAGAAGATTTAATGCGGAAAAATCAATACGAAAGAAAGAGAAGAATATAATGCAGTACGAAGTATTTGTTTAAAGGAACATTAAAGGTTTCGAGTCATAAAATCTTGATAGATAAAGTCCCACTGAAGATCTTCTGAATTGATCATAGTCATTATGTCTTGATCAAATAAGGTTTCAGCCAGAACGTCATTTGGTCCATTCTCATCATCTATGGTAGTAACAGAGGATGGGTGGTCCAATTGAGGGGGCTCACTGTCAGTAACTCCGCTTGGAAATAGTAAGTCTTCCACATTAGAAGAGCTCATTACTATTGGTTCTTCGATATCATTAGCCATTGAATAGCTTGCCCTATTTCTGCTTCTGCGGTCTCCGTTATTTAGAGTTCTATTTTGGACAGACAGAGTGAGTTCTTCTAATGCCTCATCCAATGATTTTAACTCCCTTCGATATACTTCAGCAGTGGGATTTCCACACTTAACCTGGTAATCTAGTAGTCTAAGTGCACATTCGTAGCTTTGGATTTTGCTAGCAGGGATATTTTTGGTTGCACTTGATATTATAGTAATAGTCATCACAAGGGCAGCAGAGTATGAATAATGTGCATCTAAAAATCCAAATACCGATAAGAAACCTCTTGCTCTCGTTCTTTTGAGGATCTCTAGATTGTTTTCAGCAGCAACTATACATGCATCACTCAAAGGAGACAGCATATTTTTCAGTTTCTTTTCAGCTTCCTTATTTTCATCCACACCCAAATCTAAAGAAGCTTTAAGGGTATAAAGCAATAAGGGGCGGATTGTTAGAATGACAGTCTGATTATAAAATAAATGCAAAGAGGCCAAGGATCTATCTAAACCTACCGGTGAGTACTCAATATTTTGTTGACCCGGTAGTTCTTCCTTCCAAGCTTTTAATTTTGAGAAAGTAGAGCTTACAGCATCAACTAGTGACACTACTCTGGACGAAGTGACTGGACGGTAAACCAATGTCAAGACATCCTGAGTAATTGAAGCTAGTCTAATATTTCTTAAAAAGTATTGATGATCAAAAAATTGATTCTTTTCTAGCTCATTAAGACCAGTTGTCGAAGGGAATGGTGTCTCAATTTTATCAAAGTCAATAGCCACTGGAAGACCAAGTATCGAACAGCAAATGACTTCTGTTACATAGACAGTCCACCATACTCTTATACGATGCTCACGTTTAACAGGAGACACATTTGCATCATCTTTGTTTCTGTGAAGACCCAAACTTAGCGCCATGCCAACAGCTATTCCAATATAGTATGTAGCCATCTCGGTCTTATTCATTAGTAAACAGTACCAAGTTAATAGGACTAGTGCTTGAACACTAGGTACAGAACTGATATAAGGCAATCTCGAAATATATGGACCAATTGCCTCAAAATAATTTAACCCTGGGAAGTAGGGTTGATCTCCAGAATACGCAGAATAAACTTCGCCCAGAGCCAATACTAAATATACCAGGCACAAATTAACTGGATCCTGTTCTCCAGACTGACTATATAGAGAATCTAGTCTATATATTAAATCCTTATACAGGAAGAAATGATAGTCATATCTTAAGAGCTTAAGGAAATTCTTGATTAAATTCTCAGCAACCTCTTTTTCTGGTAATATAATATGTCTTTTATTTTCATTAACAGTAACTTCATTCATTAGAGGCACTGGAGCAGCATCCAATTTATTAACATTGGCAGCAGAATACTCCTTCATGATTTCCAGTAGTTTTCTGCAAAACAGCCGACTAGTCGAGCTACCCAAATAATCTTGCAGGTTCGAATTGACAACAGGGTGGAACTGCCTTGGTTTAGCCATATTTGGAGGATTATAATGATTGACCTTCTGTCTAAGGATTTGTAGCTCCTCTCTCATTTTGGTAAGTTCACTGAATCATGTTAGATGGGGCCTTGATGCTGTGGATACAGTAGTACATACCTCTCCGCAATGGTCACTTTCCGATCCTTGAACTGGTAGGTGCACTTGTAATTGTGAGACCGACATATTTTACAAGCAGGTTTTTCTAATTAGCATGTTAGATGTTAGTCAATATAGGATAAGCGATTTTTACTCACCTCCAGTACACTTGATTTTTTGTTTGTGGCATCGGTCACATCTAGACCCAATTAGCATCATGAACCATACAAAAAAAGGCAAGGCAATCAATCATCTTCAAAACTCTGATTTATTTTGTCTAAACTTACGCTACAAATGTCCGCTTAGCACGAACCGGTACTGGTTTCGACATGGTTATTGCTCCAGCGAAAACAATAATGAATAATATAAAAATCCACTAATAATAATGCTGTTTCTGTAAAGGTCTTTTATGAATCGGGATTATTTTAAGAAGCCGGTATTCGTTAACCATTTATATTGTCCCCCACATGCACTATGACTCTAGGGTAGAGAGACAGGACTTACTAGAATAAGCCTGTTATTGGCTAACTAGTTACTGTTAATTAACGCTTTATACAGCATTAAGCCGGCATACAGCTAGCTTTATTGCGAAGTGTGGCACATAGACGACAGACCATGATGTCTTGTTGTGTGGATACAAAAATATTTTGTCATTTTGTTCAACAAAATCCTTTCTATTCATAATATTCTATTATTAATTTTCTATAGAAATATTTTAAGTATTTATCAGGGTTTAAAATATGTATGTATTTATTTATTTACTCCTTTTGTATATTTGGGATAGCAGTTTTCTGTTTGTTTTATATACTTTATTGCTGTTGGGGAAAAATTAAATGTAGTGTAAGCGGAAATATAACCACGTTCAGATGTGAACACTAAATTAATGTTAATCTTTTTGTAGGCCTCATATTACAGTTACATATATCACTAATTATAATATTGTTAGTGTCTAAGTAACGCTACAGTAGATGGAAGTATTATACCTGCATTACGTTTTTAGAAAACTGTCATATAAGTCTCTATAATTCCGATTTACATAGTTTACTGTAACATGTATACAATAATAGTAAGTCAGCTAGTTGACGGTTGTATCTCAGGTCAGTTGAACCAGTAAGTTAACTTACAGACATTTGTATTTAGGCTGCACGTATCAGCTGGGATTATAAAGTTTTTTTGTCATTTAACTTAAATATTCAGCCGTGTTTAGCGGATTCAACCCCTGAGAAGATGGCACACACCACTTGAGGTTATTTTCCAATTTCACCAGATATCACGTGTCGTATAAATATTAAATGTATTTTTATGAAGTATATTGTCTACTGATCTAATTGAGTCTTTCTTCAACGTCGTAGCAACCTGTCACGGAACCCAGTATATAGCACAGTAACTTTTTAAAGGAGCCCATAATTATTTGGAAGTTGAATTCTATACATATTACTATCTATACTTGGTATTATTAATAAACTTGGAATAGGTTGATAAGACAATATTTGTATATTAATCGTACAATAATGGCGTATTAGTGTATACAGAAGCTCAGGACACAGTCTATAACACTATATCTTGATTATTTCCATGAAAACTCTTTTTTTCTTCAAAGCTATTTATCACATACGTATAAAATAGCTTTAACCAATCCTGAGAAATTCTATCCAAAATTTACTGCATTCTTCGTAAAGTTTTTTAATGACACTTATAAATAGCGAGTCGATAGTGATAATGAAGATTCCTGGAGAATCTACAGCTTGTTCCTAACCCCAAGAAAACAAATTAGGTAAGCGGCTGCTAAAATTCGAGCCTCACAATTTTCAAATATATTTACGATCTTTGTAACTCTACTCGAGTTGATTATTATCATTTTGACTAAGTTATTTTTTTTTGTAAAGATGGCATCAACAAACCCAGAGATCAAATTTTCAGCTGACTCTCCGGAGGGTGCTAGGCTTCAAGCTATTGTGAAAGATCAAGTATCAACTTTTGGATTAGAAGATGACGTTGAAATTGTATCTCAATATATTGTCATGATGATTTGCAACAGCAAAACCACAGATGAGATTACCACAGAACTCAATATGCTTTTTGGTGATAAATTTAGTAATGAATTTACTTCTTGGGTATTTTCTGAAGCCGACAAGTTACAGAACTTAAACTCAGCATCTGGAGATCAAGATATGGATATTGAACAAGCTGCATCAGAAACTTCGTTGCCTCCATCATCAGCGCCTCAACAGCAACTACAACAACAACAACAACAACAACAACAACAACAACAAGAACAACAAGAACCAGCTAGTGCATTTGATGGACAATCTTATAAATTCAAAGGGAGTGCCCTTGCTGCTCGATTCGGTTCAGGTATTTCAAAGGGTGGTAAAAACCCTGGTAACAAAAAATTCGGTGGCCTTGGTAAGAACTTTCAAAATGGAAATCGGGACATGTTGCTTAATGATGTACAAAACTCCTTACATACTAGTTCCAAAATCTTTGAACGATGTCCTAGATGGCCTAATTGCCCTCTAAGAAAAGAATGTCAATTTGTTCACCCAACTAAGCCTTGTAACGATTTTCCTAATTGTTCCAAGCCTAAAGGAACCTGTATATATATCCATGTAGGTGAAGATGTTCTTCCTGATTTTATGATTCGAAATTTCCCATCATTGCAAGATCCTCAGATTCAAATGGCTTTCCAGGCTCAGGCTTATACTCTGAAGATGGAACACATGAAGAAGATGGAAGAGGAACGCCAGCGACTTGAAGAGATCAAAGCAAATAGAATTGACATGTGTAAATTCACAAACAGATGTGCGAATAAGACCTGTCCCTTTGGTCATCCTACCCCTGCTAATGATGATGCTAAAGTCACCAAATTCCAATGGTGTCAAAATAAAGAAAACTGTACCAATGCCCAATGTGATTATGCCCACGCATCAGGATCTCTAGTTAGAGAACCTGCTCCGTTACCAGGAAAAACCTTAGAGACATGCAAGTTTTTGGATGGCTGTACTAATCCTAAATGCCGTTTTAGACACCCACGGTCTCCCGTTATTTGTAGAAATGGTGCTGATTGCGAGCGTCTCGACTGTTTATTCACTCATCCCCTCAAGGAAAACTGCAAGTTCGGCGTCAATTGCAGAAACACCAACTGCTTATATCAGCATCCCGAGGGACGAAATGAATCCTTTACTAACAAATGGGTTAAGAATACCAGTGAACGACAATTCGCTCATGATGAGGTTATGGAGACTGTCATTCCTGGTCAAGCTCAATGAGTATTGAATGAATTAAAAAATGTTAAAAAAATGTTAAGAAGCGTTTATTTATTCGTCATGATATTGATGTTTTTCCTTTAATTAAGTATATATTTATAATTATAAATATGAAATAGAGAGTTTATCTTTATATATATATTTTTTCATGTTCCGAGATCATTAATTGTTAGCACTACATAAATCATACCACTGCTGTGTAGGTGTTTGTTGGAGAGTTTGTTCAGGCATTACAGAGAATTGCATAACCATCCCTGCTACTGTATGCCATAAAATATGACAATGGAAAAGCCAAATACCAGGATTGTCCATCTCAACTCTCAGTAAAGACCATCCAAATGCTGATATTAAATGAACATCCCTTCTAATAGGATTGGTTGTGTTAATAGATGAGTACATCCACTTCCTGAAGTAACCTTGTCCACTTGCAAGTACCCAGAATTTGTATCCATGTAAATGAAAAGGATGTGTGCCATCATCGTAGTTATTGACTAAAATATCTACAACCATTGGTTTATCAACAGTAACGACGAAATCTCCACTGGCCCAGGTAGGGTTGACAATATCCATAGAGTAGATATCTTGATTATTATCTTGCTTAGCCGAGTATAGTTGATTCAATGTAGAGTAGTTACTTTGTTTGTACTTGTAACTTGTAGAATTAATGTATCCAAGATCAATTTGGTGAGCACCAATCTGAAATGATGCATCCAAATATACAAAATAGTCTGGTTCAGGTGCTTGCATAGGAATAGAAGGGACAAGCAGAGCCTCATCGAATTCAAGACATTGTACAGTTCCATCTAATTGACGAGTTAGACTGGTTTCTGGTAAGCTGGGAGGAATACCTCTGTTTGTAATGACTTTTTTGGTGAGACCTGCATATGCTACAACGGCCTTCAAATCAGCATTTAGATGTGGATTATCTTCAGCATAACAGTAGGTGTTCATTTCTGCCCTCATCCAATATCCATTTTCGTTATCTGGTTGGTCAAAGGTTACTAGGACCGAATATCTTTGAGCATCTGCCAATCGAACTGCCTGAATTGGCACCGGTTCGGTATTGGTACCATCAGCTTCAACAACATATAAAATATGCTCATCAATAGAAAAGTCAAATTCAGAAAAGCCTCCAGCATTAATAAGTCTGATTCTATATGTTTTGTCCTTCATAACTGGGAAAACAGCATAATTATTACCAGCAGAACTTGACGAGCATTGATATGATTCCCCTTCTTGAATACGGTTACAGTCAAATGATGTGTATGCATTTATCATTCCACTATCAGGTACGGGTTCAACGTTTTCGACATCGGATGCAAGATAGCTATTAATCAGATCAAAAGTATTGTCAAAGTATAAGTCATTCAGTATAATGACAACTTCTTCATCATACTTGTCGATCAGCAAGTCATCTTCTTCTTGTGCATGAACAATCAACGGTCCAATAACGCCTTCAAGGTATTGAGTACTATAATGCGAGTGGTACCAATAAGTTCCCCATTCATTTTCAAGGGTGAAATTGTATGTGAATGAACCTCCGGGAGGAATACCACATTGGGTTACACCGTATACACCATCCATATAATTTGTTCCATTTTGATGCAGACCATGGAAATGGATGGTGGTGGGAAGTGTACCATTGTTGTATAGATTCAGAATGATTCTATCTCCTTGGTTGGCTTCAATAACAGGTCCAGGGAATTGTCCATTGATAAGCGTCATGTTCCTGTCAACTCCTGCTGGCTTGGCCAGTACTTCGGTGATAGTGAAGTTGAATTCTCTGACAGTGGGTTCTGATCCATTAACAACCCATTTACTTAGTCGAGATAGGTGATAATCACGGCTGGTATCTAATTGCCATGGCTCAAGTTCTTGACCGTACAGATTGTACCTTTTAGTCCCAATGAATTTACTGCCCATCATCTCATAGAATGAAGGAAATAGTCCTGACTCAGGGATAGCCACTGGATGAGACACATCCCCAGAATATGTTGTTCTTAATGCAACTGCTGATAGAACGATTAATAAAATCGATATAGCAATGCCAAAGAAGACCGCTCTCCATCTTCTGAACCAGCTTATATGACTATTGTCCTTCGTAGGGCCCTCTTCAGGGCTACTATTATGCAATGCTTGGAATTTAATCATCTTCTCATATAATGTCTCCAGATAAAATGTCGCTCAAATGATAAATGCACTATTAAATTAACTTTTTCGGATCAACACATCTGCTTTTAAAGTTTTGAACTTAAGTTTGATTAAGAAAGTTTGAAGAGTTTTAAGAGGGCGGGAACACCAGGGGGGCATATATATGACAAAAAAATATACGTACGAACGAAGAAAAAAAAGCTAGAAAAAGAAAAAAAACCAATAATGATCCATAATTCGGAAATAAAATCTTACTATTGCCAAGTCTATTATTGGCTAGTAGTCGTAGTTCAGCTTAACGGGGATATCTGCACGGCACTTAAATATTGGTAAGTTAAGTTAATTAAAGTTTACACGTGCATTGACACTGAGTTCCCACTAGCCCGTATTGTTTTATCTATCACAAGGCTTTTGTGTGCATAAGCGGTGCGTTTCAAGTGTGTTCGACCAGTGGATACAGAAGTCGTTAGTAGATCCGCTTTTCTTGTTCAAATTATATAATGCGGACAATGATGGTGTATTTAGGTTAACCTAGGTTAACTTAGAGTTAATCAGTAATTGTACTGCTTCTGCTGCTATTTCGGATATCATCGATATTATAGAATACAGTTACTACAAATATTGAAATGTCATAATTGATAAACCAATTAATTTCTTTTTATTTTCAGTAGTCAGTAACTTAACATTTAGTTACTCATAAATAATATTACAATGCAAATAATATATATACATCAGAAGCCTTATATATAAGAGCTGCTGTTTCAAAGCTCTAGCCACTTTTCTTATGTTTTGTTCTTCTTATTGCCACCGGCATCATCGGTTCATAAAAAGTCTTCGTCATTAATTAATTTTTTGTGTCCCATGTGTCCATCTTCCACGTGCATCCTAACGACCACGGATAAGACGAGCTGAAAGGGCTTCAAGCTCCTCCAAAGTCTCAGGCTCTTCAATTTCAAGAATTCCACTTTTGCTCTTAGACTCGGTGGCATCCTTGTGGAACCATTTCTGTTTCTTTTGAGGATGCTCATCGTCATCATCATTATCATCATTATCTGATGACTGGTAGTCGTTTTCAAGTTGTCTAAGCAGTTCTTCATCATCCACTTGATTGTCATCATCGTCGTCATTGGTTCCTCCAACGACAACATGGACACCACCTTCGGAATCTTCATCATCATCACCAGCATGGGATCTCTCTTGTCTCTTTCGTTTCTTTTCAAGTCTCTTATCCCTAGCAATCATCTTATCTTCGGTATCTCGTTGCTTCATGACTTCAGTTTCCTTAGCAACAAACTCCGCCTTTTGAGCGAGAGCATCTCCATCCTTCTTAAAATCCTCTTCATCTTCTAATTCATATATCGCGTGTGCTCGTCCATCATCATCGAAAACCAATTTAGTGGGGTTCCCTTTATCTTTTGCAGATAGCTTCTTTGATAATGCCTTTTTTAATGATCTCTTAGACGTAGGAGCATCCAAATCAGGAATAGTACCATCATCAATAGTATGATCACTTCTCTTTACAGAAATAAAGTCATCTTCATCGTCATCTTCACCATGAGCAGATTTGGTAAGGTTCATATAATGCTCAGAAAGAACATTTTGATTCTTTCGCTCAAACATACGATCATATTTGGTTCGGACCTTTTGATCAGCTCCTTCATTCTCTTCTTCTCCATTAAGCAGCTTGACGAGCTTTCTAGGTGCATTCTTTGCTTCTTTTGACTTTTCTCCTCCATGTATCTTAATCTTAGGAGCTCCTGGAAGACCAAGACTTTGTGCAAACTTTTCGAGTGGAAGGTCATCAACTTTGAATATTTCCTTATCTTTTTGAACGTAAACAGATCGAACATAAGAAATAAATGCCTTCTGACCCAAATACTTAATTTCTGGACTCTTGAAACAAAGCATTTGTAGATCTTGTTGAATTGACTTCTTTTTAGTCTCTTTAATAGTGAGCTTACTGATAGGTACCTTTCTAGCCTCTAAGGCTGCTAGCATACCCTTTTCTTCTCCAGGAGTCAAAAACAGAAGTGCTCTTCCCTTTTTATCAAATCTTGCTGATCGTCCAACTCTGTGAATATAAGTAGCAGCATCCTCTGGGGCATCAGATTGAATAACCCAGTCAACTGCTGGGAAATCAATACCCCTAGCTACAACATCAGTAGCAAACAAACAACTAAATTGTGCTGAAGAAA
Source organism: Sugiyamaella mastotermitis (assembly GCA_030572735.1). Taxonomy (NCBI): domain Eukaryota; kingdom Fungi; phylum Ascomycota; class Dipodascomycetes; order Dipodascales; family Trichomonascaceae; genus Sugiyamaella; species Sugiyamaella mastotermitis. The sequence continues at coordinate 75,947 of JAJMBN010000016.1, forward strand.
ACTTTTGGGTAACATCAATTCTAGCTTGTTGCTTCTGCTTTCCATGTAAATGTAATAGAGGAATACCAGGTTGTAATTTTCTAAATGTTTCATATGCAAATCGAACTTGCTTTGAGGATGAGAAGAATACCAATATTTTAGTCTTCAAATGACTTTTAATAAATGCATAAAGGTTATCGAGCTTTTCTTCTAATCCACATACAATATAAAATTGCTCTAAGCCCTTTGGAGTAGCCATCTTATCTTCATCTACAGAGATATATGATGGGTCACTCAAACTGAGTCTTGCTAAATCGGATACACTCTTAGTTTGAGTTGCAGAGAACAGTAACGACTGTCTTTCTGCAGGTAAATTATCAACAATAGCATCCAGGGTCTTCTTGAAACCCATGTCGAGGATTCTATCGGCTTCATCTAACACCAAAATCTGAAGATTAGAGAGATCGAACCCAGCAGTTTGGTCCATATGTTGCAATAATCTACCAGGTGTTCCAATCAAAATATTAAGTCGCGACAGTCTTTCAGACTCAACTTGTACATCTTTGCCGCCAATAACTAAACCTGCTGATAAAGTATGAGCTCTACCAACCTTACGTAACACTTGGAAGATTTGGATGGCTAGTTCTCGGGTAGGTGAAATGATAAGAGCACCTAAACCGTCTTCTTGATTCCATCTCTTTTTATACAAAGTTTCTAAAACAGGCACAAGGAATGCTAAAGTCTTACCAGATCCTGTTCTTGCAGCACCTAGAATATCTTTACCAAGTAATGCAGGAATCAAAGTTTGTTTTTGAATGTCGGTCATCTCTACAAAGTGTGAAGCTCTTAACCCCTGTAAAGTTGGGCTAGAGATAGGTAGATCAGAGAACCTTTTGCTATTTACATTTTCCTTTGGATCGAACTCCTGGAGTTGTTTTTCCAGTCCTTTTATAGCCTCACTTTCATTTTTTTGTTTTATTTTACGCTGGTCGTTCTTCTTCGGTGTGGGCTTTGATTTGCCCTTTGAACCGCCGTTCTTACCATGATTTGGTGCCATCTTTTACCTGTAATAAACAGCAAATCCCAAATAAAAGAAAAACAAAATCCACAGATTTAAAGAAAACCTGAACTTACAAAGAACTTGTTTTCTTTCAGGCACTTGAAAAAGTCTCTTATCACCTTCAGAATATGGTAGTTAGGCCCTTAATGAAGTGAGGCTGAATGAAGAGTCTTTTTTTTTTTTTTTTTGCTGTATGAAGATGGGTACCGTCCATTTTAGGTAATAACACCTTCATTAGGTAATTACCCGGGTTGAACGGCTTTAACTGATGAGACGGTAGCCGTGCTATTCCCATGATATCATATTATGAAAGACTTGAGTTGATAAGCTTCTTTACATGAGATGAGTGAATGGAACAGTAGATACAAAGATGAACAAGGAAGAATAAAACAAGAACGGGACTACTCAGTAAAAAGGGAGAATTATAGAAGAGACCGTAGTCGTAGTCCTAGGCGGAGAGAAAGAGATGTCAAGCTCTCAAGACGTGAAAGGGACGAGATAGTGAAGAAGGAAATAGACTCTGAAAGAGAGTATTACAGACAGAGGAAGACCGAAGAAAAATATAGTAGATCTGAATCTCCTGAAATAAAGCCTGAACCAATTCGTCCCAATTATGGTAGGTCAGGTATACTATCTACCGATTCTAACAAGTCAAGTACAGGGGTTGCGTTAAAATACCACGAACCTGCTGAGGCTTGTATGCCTACCAAAAAACCCCAGTATAACTTATTTGTCTTTGAAGGTGACAATATTGTTGAGACTATTAAATTGAATCAAAAAAGCTTTTACTTGGTTGGTAGGGATAAGTTGGTATGCGATATCCCTATTGAATATGGGCCATGTTCTAAGCAGCATGCAGTGTTCCAGTTTCGAGGAATTCAAAAAACTGATAAATATGGGGATACTATAATATCTGTTAAGCTTTATATCCTCGATCTTGATTCCTCTAATGGTACAGACCTGAATGGTAATACTATCCCAGCTAGCCGATATATTGAATTGAGACATAAAGACATGATTCAGTTTGCAGGCAGCCCGACAAAATATATAGTCATTGCTGATGATATGTAAATAGTTCCTTATATATATTAATACATATTTATTATTAATAATAACTATATGCAAAAAAAAAAAAAAAGAAAAAAAAAGAAAAAAAAAAGAAAAAAAAGTTGATTAACGGCCCAATGGACTGCCATTGCCACTAGTATCACGACGGAATAATCTACCAAAATTCCTGAAATTCTCGTTAATTTTATTAACAGGCGCTTCAGCACTATGAGTAAACCGTTCAAATCCTTCTTTCGATAGTAATGAACTGCCAAGGACTTTATTACCTTCGGATCCATGACTAGAACTCAACCCACCAAATCCGTTTTGACCGGGATAGCCACTAGAACTAGGTTTGGGTGGGAGGACTGTACGTACTTGTAGAGTTTTTAATATAGGAGACTCTTCGATTAAATTGTCATGAGTCTTTAAGTGCGAGAAAAACATTTCTAATAAACGATTTTGGTTTGTTCGAGGGATTCCCTTAAGATCCAAAATCTTTGAGAAATTACCTCCCGATTTATCACCAACCAAGTATAAATAATTTTGAATTAATCCTTCAGGGGGTGTTGCTTGAGTGAGAATAACCTTTAAAATAGTCTCTACCCGAGACAAAGTCTTGGTCACGTGTCTAGTATATGCCAATGTAGGATGCTTTTGATCATCATTAGTAACATTAGGCCCAGTGTTTTCCTTCAAAGATGGTAGCCTTAAAAAGCTACTCTTGATGACATACAAGTCTAATAGCATCTGTTCAGCAGAAACTTCAGAAATAGGACGGCATCGCACAATATTAAGCAAGAAATCAGATGTAACAATATCAACAATCTTATCACAGAACATTCGGCAATGCAGTTCTTTAGTAATATGCTGTAATATGGACTTGACTTCGGTTTCAATGCTAGTCCTTAAGTCACTAACATAAGTGCTCTGATCTCCAACAGTGTCAAGTTTGGCCCAATTAGTGTTTGTCATTTCCCTCCATGCATAATCACAACTAGTCTGTACTTTAATCACAAGATTGCTAATACAAACATTAACCACTTCTAAAAATTGGCTTTTTTCATTTTCTAAGTCGACCTGAGTCTTAAACTCAGTATCGATTTGATCAGTCAATTTCTGTTCCAATTGAGTAGTAGTAGTAAAACAGTAATCAGCTGTAGCTAGGACCAAGCATGTTGTGCGGATATCATCACGAGATACGATTCTGTCTGGAAGATAGCTCTTTAGGATAGAGTTACAATAGACAGTTAGCCATTTACCGTATAACTTAGAGAGGTCTAGCAGGACAGCACCTGTAGACAGTTTAGCAGTCTGTCCCAATACTTGCCGGTAAACAATAAATAAATCAGCAGATGATGGAACCACTGTCGAATTGGTCTCTTGGTTTGGTTTATCCTCGTCAGGGGTTAAATCCATTGAGGCACGCGGTTGAGGGGTGGATCGGTATTGTTGAAACTTAGTGCTTAAAATACGATCTTGATGATCAATCCAAATCTTGAGATGCTTCTGGAATGCAATTGATATTTTGTTAATGAATTTCTGTTTATGATCTTTTTTTCCAACCTTATAGTCAACAGGGTTAAACCGTTTTTCCAAATACTGCTCAAACTCTAGAGTTTCATTCAATGCCGTTAATAGCAGTTGAACATCGGCTTCTCTTGAGCCTGTCTGCCTTGATAATAAAGTTTGGATATCTTCCCTGGTGGTATTGCAAAAGCTAGCACATAGCTCCTCAGTCACATCCCAAGAAGAAGGGAAATAACGAGCCAATTCTTCAGTATGGGATTTTATTAAGCGTTTTAAGTAACCATATCTCCTGGAAATATTTTCTAGAGATCCTGCTTCATCAGAGCTGCGGAAGATATTTCTATATTCAACCAACTGAATATTACAATACCAAGTAATAAGTCGAGATTTTGTATCAGATGCTGGGAGGTATTCTAATACCAAGCAAGCATCGGCTAAACCAGATGCAATCTCTGCTACATTGACACCAGTCTTGCTAGCCTTGGGATCCAACACTATGGCAAAATCGGCAAATATTTGATCAATTATTCTAGTCTGTATTTCAGACACTTGCCGACTCAGCACAGCTATTTGAGATATACTTCGGAATTGTCTGAAATGGGCCATAAGTTCCATTACCGCAGGTAGAGTCTGCGACATTTCTTTATACTGACGTTTACTCACTAAGCTAGATAATTGGGTATAAGCAGTTGTAAGCATTTGTAAACGCTTTAAAACTGTAATTGATTGAATGAGGTTATTTTTAGTGTTGTCAAGGTTCTTGATATCCAATGTCATATTCTTAATTGCTTTATCGGTACCTTGAGCATCCGATTGCAGTCGTTCAATATCTTGTTTAACCTTCTTGATATTGTCAGCAGCTTTCAATACTCGTTCCACATCCTCCTTTGTGCCCACTCGATCATCAAGGTCTTTCTGCTTTACTGCCAAACTAGCAGAGTAAAGTTTAACGTATGCAGAAACATCTTCAAGATTGGACAAACTACTAGGACTAGGAAACAGGGCATTCAAATGGTTCACAGGCGAGTAGTCAGGAGACTCCAATGACAACCCGCCAACCGGGTGATTGGGTTTACTCTGGTCTGTACCGTCAATAATTTCGACCATTCAGCACTGTTTCTGGACAGAAGATAGTTTTTTCTGTCGGACAGTTTAAGAAGCTTCAATTTACTGTTACTGGTATACTAAACACGTAATGATAAGTAGCTAATGTACTAACATTAACAATTAATTCTGTACTAAATTCCCCAGTTGGCTGTCGAGGCTAGGGTTGTTGTCAATCTTAGTTCTGTGAGGACTCTGTTATAGAGCATTAATCTAACTCATAATGAGATGACATTTTAATTAATAGCTCAAAGAAGAAATGATGTTTTCTAGATCGTTTGTGTCTATCGGCAAATCAGGAAAATAGTATGAATGATTTGTTTTTAATTCAACTGAGTGTTTAATATTATACATTCAAGTGATATTATTTTGAGGGTATTGTACCAAGTCTTATAAGTGTACCGTTGCTTGTGTTCATTTTATACATTGGGTCTGATATGATTTTATACATATATAATAATTATAAACCAACTACCCAACCACATCATATATAATGCTATATTTGATAAAATTCTGTTTGGTATTTCTTCTGGTTTACAGTTTTCGCTTGCTTGTGTGCTATAAAGATTTAGTTAGAACTACTTTTTAACCTTCATGATTGGTTGTTAAATGGTGGTTTGCACGGGCAACTTACTCACCAGGCAGCTGTAAAGCTAACTTTAGTTGCAAATTGTAATAACTTAATATATGTAAATCAGAATTCAGATACCGCTAGGTCGCATTGGTTGTGCATTTCAACATTTATTATGTCAACTATATATCTTGTTAAAGGGTTCTGTTTTTCAACGTACCTCTATCCCTGATAAATAATCTTGAATTGACAAAGTTTTTGCAATTCAGTTAGCTACGGTTGTGATGCAAATGTTACATACAGGCTGTATAAAATGGCCCAATTTGTCCTTACACAGCAGTCAAGCCTGTTTAAAGTCCGTTTCAAATCCTGTAGGAATCAGGATTTCGCAATAACTGTTAAGTTACTGTAGTTGCATGTCACGGAGCTGTTTTAGTCCGGATATACATAATTGAGCACAAATAAACAAATTTTAAAGTGAAATCAATAAAATTGGCGCCTAAAAGATGCGCTTGCCGTGTCTTTCCGGACATTCGAAGTTTGGTTTTGATATATTCCAACATCCCTTTCAAATATTTATTATGAGTTATTACGACATTTGCGCAATTCCTCCAGTAAAAGCAATTGATGATATTCGCTTAGCATTCCGAAATCTACTGTTCAACTGTTAGCTGGTGATGGCTAGCGGCTACATTTGCGTCATAGTATGTACATCTTTTACAGTTGACCAGCACAGACGCTCTCAAAGTCTACCCAGCTATCCATCGGCTATAGCATACAAAACATGATGATTGAAATAGCAGAAACAACCTATGAATATTTAATTTAAATCTTCTGCCTAATTTTATTAGATTATATATACCAACGAGTATTGTAGCTGGATTGATCCTTCAAGCTGTAACATTTAACGTTCACATATCAGCGAGCAGCATTTTGCCTATAATATCCATTGCATAGTAATGCTGCAGAAAGCTTCTGCGCTAAAGATTAACTTAGGCGAAGCACCTCGGAATAAAAAATGAAATAATACAGTAACTTACAGTTAGTTAACATGTTAGTCTACGTCTGCCTCACATGCCAGCTTGTAGTTCTCGGAGTAAATTGCCCCCGGATTTATAGGCTTGACCAATTTATTTTATTTTATACAATATACCCGCTTTGAAGTTTTAAATTCTTCTTATATGCTTAGTGGGTTTCCAATTGTAGGCATTCAAAATCACACAACTGCTGTCTTGTTTTCCACTCTATTTTCTGAGCTAAATAGCTGAACCAATGGGTCAGATTTAAAGCTACTAGTTATATTATAGTTACAGAATACCTACAGGCCATTTCATTGATATAATAATTGATTTATCCGTGCCTTTTTTTTTTTCCTAATTTGCCATAATGATTTTGGTTAAACTCGCAGTGGCAGTGGTCGCTTTTATTGTGTACCTATTTGTTAAGGACCTATACAAGATATTTGAATACAACTACTTGGCCAAAAAGAATGGATGCGGTCTTCCTACTTTAAAATGGAACTTTCCTTTTGGAATTCCTAGTTTCCGAAATGCTCTAAAGCGAAGAAAGGAAAATACTCTTCTTGAATTCAATCGTGGTATGTTCAAAGAAGTTGGACGTGATACTATTCGATCCCAAATGTTATTTACCTACAACATTATTACCATTAATCCGAACAACATTAAAGCTGTACTTGCAACCAATTTCAAGGATTACAGCATGGGTAGAAGACATCCCCAATTTTACCCATTACTTGGTGATGGTATCTTTACCCTTAGTGGTGAGGGATGGAAGCAGAGTAGAGCTATGTTGAGACCCCAGTTTTCTAGAGAGCAGGTCTCTCAGTTAGAGGCTATGAATCATCATGTTAGCTTACTACTTGACGTTTTTGAGGAGAAGAGTGGCACTGGTGATGATGGCACTTTTGAATGCCAGGCTTTATTCCATAATTTGACTCTTGACACTGCTACTGAGTTTTTGTTTGGCCAAAGTGTTGGTTCATTAGGTGAGAATCTACAAAACAAGACTAATGAAGCTCCTGCTGCTCTTGTTGGAGGTATTTCCCCTATTGACTTTGCAGATGCTTTCAATTCGTCCCTTTATACTCTTGCTATCAGAGCTGCTGCTGGATCCCTCCACTGGCTTATCAACCCAAAGAAATTTCAAGAAAGAGTCCGTATCTGTAAACAGTTTGTCGACCATTTTGCTAAAAATGCTTTACAAGTCGCAGAAAGACGTGAGCAGGGAAAGGTAGGTGCTGAAGAAGACAATAGATATGTCTTTTCTTATGAGTTAGCTAAAGAGACTAAAGATCCTGTTGTGATCCGAGACCAAGCATTTAACATTTTATTAGCCGGTAGAGATACTACTGCTTCTTTGTTATCTTATATTATCTACCATCTTTCTCGAGATAAGAGAGTGTGGAATCAGTTAAGAGAAATTGTGTTGGGAGAGTTTGGTACTGATGCTGAAGCTCTCACCTTTGAGTCTTTAAAGAGATGTACTTACTTGAACCATGTTATCAATGAAGTTCTTCGTCTAAATCCAATTGTTCCTCTTAATGCCAGACAAGCTATTAGAGATACAATCCTCCCAACTGGTGGTGGCCCTGATGGAACTGAGCCTGTATTTGTTAAGAAAGGAATGAATGTTGCTTACTCTGTTTATGCTCTCCACAGAACCGAGGAATATTGGGGCGAAGATGCCAATGAATTCCGACCTGAAAGATGGGCTGAGAACAAGCTCCACAATTGGGATTACCTTCCTTTCAATGGTGGTCCAAGAATCTGTCTTGGTCAACAATTTGCACTAACTGAAACTGCTTATACCTTGGTAAGAATTCTCCAGAGATTCAAGGACGTTGAGTACTCTAGAATCCATAGTGATCCTGAGGGCCTCAAGCACCACGTTCGCCTTACCAGTTCTGTTGCAGGGGGTGTATATGTGAAATTTATTCCTGCTTGAATATTATGAAGAGTATATTTTAATTATTATTGTCATTATCATTATATAGTCAAATAAAATATTAAATAATTGCATGCACCGCATGTCTAAGTATAATAAACAAAGTCAAACAAGATATCCGAATGTTAGTCAATATAGCAAATGCTTCAAATTATTGAGCCTTTTACTTTTAGCAAGGGTATATTGGTCTGTCGTGACAGGATTTTCAGAGAGGTCAAGAACTCGTAAACTTTGTGGCAGCTCCAAGCAATTCAGCTTTTCTGTTGAAAGATTACAGTGAACAAGAGAAAGCACCTGAAGTCTTGACGGGAGTTTTATATTAGAACAAAAATATCCTATGCCTGTATAGCTTGCATCCAGTTCAATGAGGTTGTCAGGAAGGGGTACCCTGAAATCTATATTTACGTTGTGTTTCAATACCAAAACCTTAATCGTAGTGGGGAATTCTAGTGTGCATAAGTCAAGATCATTGATTTTGGTACAAGATAAATCTAGATGGTGCAAATTTGGTGGGATGTTAAGTTTATATAAACTTTCACTAAGATTGTTCAAGCTGAGATCAAGTCGGGTGAGATTATCTGGAAGTCGCAGAGACTCGACTATTTCAACATAGCTGTTGGAAATATTGAGTTCTTTTAGGGATTTTGGCAGAGTAAGTTCATCTAAACTAGTATTCAATACATTTCCACTCAGGTTAACCGATTCAACATATAGTGGGAGTCTCAATCTCTGTAAAGACTGGTTCTCAAAGCTTGTTTGGGAAAGATCTAAATACTTTACCGTGTCAGGGAATTTTAGTAATTCACAATCTGGGCCAAGGCTATTTCTTGCCAAATAAAGATTTTCTATTTTACATTCACTAGAGTTATTAGTATCTTGTCCAATTTGACAGCTGAGAATCCTTGTAACATCCCTACTTGTTAAACAATTAAATGATATGTCGAGTGTAGTCAGAGATCTAGTCAGAGGAATATTAACTTCATCTTTAAACCCACAGCCGTTAATAGAGAGATGATTCAAATACAAAGGCAGTTTCAAGAGTGCTAATTGGTTGTTAAAAACCTCTCTTTCTATCGACAATTTAGTTAGAGTTGGCGGCAACTGTAACCTAGAAATTTCTCTACCGATACCCAAATCTGTCAGCTCGAGACGTTGCAACCCTAGAGGTAGAAGCAGATGATTCAAATTTTCTTCTAATTGTGCAATATATTTCAATGATAGATACCTTAAGCTTGTAGAACTTCCTAAACATGAGATACTCTCATCCACTATACATTGAGCCAATTCAAGATGCACAAGACGGTTCAGGGACTCACCGAAATCAAATGATACAATAGTTCTTGGAATCAATGTCATTGTTTTAATGCTGCCTGGGTAATTTAAACGTTTCAAGTCGAAGTTTGCGGGGCAAGTCAATCTCAAATGTAGAGATGATGGGACATTTCTTAGTAATTTATCTATTTCGTCATAGACAAACTTATACGTTAATTTCAAATCAGATATGCATGTTACCCCTGCTGGAATATAAGTGAGATCACTAAAATAATCTAGCGAATTAAACAAAACTGGAAAAGAATCTTCGTTGTAGAGCCCTTCTATAGGGCTGTTAATAGATATTTCATCTTTATAAAGCCATGCTTTGGAAATCTTTGCTAAAAACTCAGGTAATCGAGATCTAGGGGGAATGGGAAGTTCGAACTGAAACGTCTTACGGAACACTCGGCTCATATGAACATCATCCAAGTCTATCATCAATTCATGCCACACATCAGTCTTTAACCTAGCTAATCTATTACTATTTGCCCTATTCCTGACTTCAATACCAAAAACTTGCCAGCAACTCCAACTATACTGACTTAAAGCTACACATTCGTCATAAGACGGATCAAGATACTGACTTACTAGGTACAGTACATCCTCAGTCAGTCTGTTCATTGTTAACAGAGTTTTTTCTAATTAGCAAAAGGTTTCCTTAGGGACCAGCCCTAAGATTTATGATTAATATTCGAAGGATGCTAGGCTCGTTAGAAGAGAAGGGGTACTACTGGGCTTTATAGGAGAGTAGATAAGCTTATACAGTAGGCGTTGCTGTAATCAATCCGTTTTGACCTTACCCGTAAGAGAGATTTCTGCAGGCCTTTCAACCTAATTTAGAAGCCCCTAATCCGTGTACCTCGATGATGCAGACAGTGAAAATAGATATTTAACAGCTGAGATTTTATATATCTATAGATAAATACATCCATAAAAAGATTCATATTTCATAATATATAATTTTAGGGAAATATCTAGTCATCAGCATATATAGTGACTTTTTTTTAACAGTTCATAAAATTATAAACTTGACAGTGAGCTGATCCGGCAACTATAATTAAATATGCCTAACCAAATTAGTCGAACCAACAAACTATATGTGACTAATGTTCGGAATAGCCAACTCATGAAAAAAATATTCATAAATAAGTGGTTAAAGAAATTTATCATAATATGACTGACATCTCAGACTTGAGAATAATAATAGGCTCTCTTAACAGAAAGAGTGATAGATGAAGGTCATAGAAGTCACATTTAGATAAACACGGTTTTTTTTGTCACGTGAACCCTAACATCGTAGATTCAAGTCGAAAAGTTCACGACTTTTCTTAGGATTTAAATTACGTATTAACCAAAAGGAGGCAAAGTAAGTATCCAACCACAATAATTCTGCAGATATAACAAGACTTTATTTGTAAAAACAAAAGTTCAGCTTGTTAATTCATCATTGGATTATTCGAGGCTTTTAAATCGGAAACTCATTGGATCACCAGTTGATTGAAATACGGCGTGTCTAACTCCTTACAGAAAATAATGTCTTTGAAACTTCCTAGTGCCCCCAATTCGGGTCTTTTCAAACAAGGATACCAGACTTACCAAAGTGAAGATGGTGCTGTAAACCGAAATATTGCAGCAGTTCGAGAAATCTCTTCTATGGTTCGAACTTCAGTAGGACCCAGTGGTCGAAACAAGATCATTGTCAACCACTTGTCAAAGATTTTCCTTACCAGTGATGCTGCTACTATTCTCCGAGAATTAGAGATTGTCCACCCAGCTGCCAAGTTGGTTGTTATGGCCAGTCAACAACAAGAAACTGAAATGGGTGATGCTTCTAATTTAGTTTTAGTATTAGCTGGTGAATTACTTAATCAAGCTGAGGGCTTATTGAGACTCGGCCTCAACACTTCAGAGATTTCTCAAGGTTATGAACTCGCCAAGAAATTTGCATTGGAGACTGTTAGTAATATGGCTATTGAAAAGATTGGTGATTTAACCAAGGCTTCTGAGCTTAAGAAGGCTGTCAAGACTGCTATTGCCTCAAAGCAATATGGTAATGAAGACGTCCTTTCCGACTTGGTTGCTGAAGCCATCTCATATGTCATCCCACCTAAGAACCCCAAAGCATTCAATGTTGATAATATTCGAGTTGTTAAGATTATGGGATCTAGTTTAGATAGCAGTACTGTTATTCGAGGTATGGTATTCGCTAAGGAACCTGAAGGAAACATCAAGAAGATCCTTACCAAGAGTAAAGTTGGTGTCTATACCACTCCTATTGATATCTCTACCACTGAAACTAAGGGTACAGTTTTATTACACAATGCTAAGGAGATGCTTGAATTTTCCAAGGGTGAGGAAGCTCAATTAGAGAAGATTGCTAAAGAACTTGCTGATTCTGGTCTCCGAGTTGTAATTGCTGGTTCTGGTGTTGGTGAGTTAGCTCTCCACTACCTTAACAGAGCGGGAATTCTTGTTTTCAAGGTTCAAAGTAAATTCGATTTGAGAAGATTATGTAGAGTTGTTGGTGCTACTCCATTACCAAGACTCGGTGCTCCTATGCCCGAAGAGATGGGTACTATCGATGTTGTCGAGACCATTGAAATCGGTGGTGACAGAGTTACTGTCTTCAGACAAGATAAGGAAGTTACAAGAACTGCTACCATTGTTGTTCGTGGTGCTACTCAAAACAATTTAGATGATATCGAACGAGCTATTGATGATGGTGTTAATGTTGTCAAGGCCTTGACCAAGGATAACAAATTATTGAGTGGAGCAGGTGCTACTGAGATTGAATTGGCTGCTCAAATCGTTGCATACGGAGAACGAACTCCTGGTCTTTTACAACATGCTATTAAGAAGTACGGAGAAGCCTTTGAAGTCATTCCTAGAACTTTGGCTGAGAATGCTGGTTTGGATTCAACTGATATTGTTTCTAGACTTTACGCTGCACACAGTAAAAAGTTGGTTAATGAAGGTGTTGATATTGAGGGAGAGTCTGATACTGGAAGTATTGACGCTAAGGAATATGGAATCTTTGATTTATTAGCAGCTAAGAAGTCTGCTATTCAATTAGCCACTGATGCTGCTACTACTGTTTTGTCTGTTGACCAAATCATTATGGCAAAGAGAGCCGGTGGCCCAGTTATGCCCAAGCAAGGTATGCCTGGAAACTGGGATCAAGACGATTAGAGTGTAGATATATAAAATAATTGCAAAAATTTTAATGAATTTGGTTGTTTTTTGTTTTTTTTTTTGGCATTTTCATTTTTATATTCTCATAACAAAATAATATAATAAAAAATAATAATCATAATATGTGTAACAGGTTTAGACTTGAACCTGTGGTTGTAAATGTTGTTCTTGGGTTGGCTCATTGTAATGCTCATGACTTTGATCAAAACTTTGATCTTGACTTTCTTGTTGCTCTTGTGGCTGGTATTGACGCTCTTCTTCTTTAATGGGAATACTACTACTATCGTCAGCACTTACAAAACTAGTGGCGCTAGGTGATGTTAAATCTGAAGGACTGAGTTGATGAGACTCTGCAGAAACTTTACCATCTTCTGCACTTTGGGGTGTTGATGATAATGTAGTTGTCTCACTATTGTTAGTTTCAGTGGTTGACCTACTAGCCTCAGCATTTAAAGCTAATGATCTTTCTCGAGCAATCCTAGCCTCTATTTCTTTCAATTCATTTTCACGTGCAGCTAATTCTAATCGCTTCTCCTCAATTTCTTGTTGGACTTGCAATTCAATACTTCGGAGCTTTTCATTCTCACGAGCTAACTGCTCTCCCTTAAGAACATAGGCATGATTTGCAAGATCCTCAGCACCTAATAACCTTGAGCCACGAATATTCTCATCAGATTGTGACAACTTTTCCGTTCTATAATTTTCATAAAGAAGGTCATGAGTCAAGTCTTTAAGATCAGCTAAATGGGAACCAAATAATGCAGATCTAAGAATTACAAAGTCTGAATGATCAACATCTTCAACATCGACAACACCCCATGGATATACCCTTCCAAATGAAGCACGTTGGCCAGTATGAATAATCTCTGCACCAGTAATGACTGCAAATGGCAAATAGTTTCTTAATTCAGAGTTCTCTTGGATTGTTTCTTCATCATCTACCTCAGGATCAAATGGAAAGTCAAAAATTGAAATGTTATTTCGGGCAATATCCTCTCTTATAAGCTTCTTGTTGGTGACCTTTTCCAGAGGCGTCAGACTGTCAGCACGAGAAATAACCGGAATGACATTGACACGTCGAGCCAATCTTTTCATCATTTCAATATCCAATTCACGCAATCCATGACCAGTTGGTTCAATAAAGTAAAGACAAGCATGAACTCTGTTATCTTTGAATCGGGGGTTTCTACGAATTCGCGACTCCTCTGCTAATACTTCATCATACTGATGTTCTAGATACCCAATAATATCATCAAAACAATCACGGTTATCAATATTATCACCATAACCAGGGGTATCAATAATAGTTAACGCGATTTTTGTTCCATCTGGATCATCAATCTCAGTGGATGTAGGTCGAATATGAATCGGTTTTTCAAGGTGGGCCGTGTTTGGGTCAAAGTCGACATCCGAACTCTGTAAAACATTCTGACCACATAACGTGTTGATAAACGTGGTATGACCAGATCCTGAACTTCCAACTACCATCAAGGTAAATTGGATCTTCTTGACACTTTTTCGTCGCTGATTCTGAAGGCAGTTAGTATTTCCCTTCATTTATGGCCGCTATTTCTCAATATTATTTCTCCAAATCTTTTATTTATTACAATTGGGACCTCCCCACAAGAAACAAAATAGAAATAAAAAATTCCAAAAATAACTTACATAGAAGGAAGCCATGACAACTGCTGATAATCCTATTTGTGTTATTTGGCGGTTTTTTTAGCTGGAAAAAGAAATACAGTAGCAATCCACAGCTTTAACAAATTAAAGTCTATTTGATAACCACTCGATTGCCCTAAAATTAGCCGGTTTGGAAGTGTCCCCCTGTTTCAACTTTAAAAAATTCCAATCACTGAATAAATCTTTCCAGTAGTTTTTAATTAGACTTTCTTTCGGTCAATAATTATCAAATTGGACAGGTATAAAAGAGTGGGAAATTCTCCAGTTGAAAAATAAACCTAATTGAATGTAGACGTTAAGTCGGCAGTGAAACTATGAAACGTATGCTGAGCGCCCCTTTTTTCTAGCGCTGTCCCAGAGCAGTATGTTGCATTAGCCCTTATAACCAACTGGTTAAACCAGGTTAATAGATGCAGTAATAGAGTAATAACTTCAGTACTTGCCAAAATGGCCGTACTGAACTAAATATTTACAGTTAAGTAAAAGGACTGTTGTTAAATATTATGGATTGAGCACATTTATTTCCGATATATATTGAGATTAGATCTGTTCCGTCTTTTCGCCTATTGTTGATAATGATAATATGTTTAACATATGCATTTATAGCATTAACAAAATACTCCTTAATAGTAAACTACGTCAGGACTGAGCGCGAAACCCAGATTGTTAGAAAGAAGTAGAAATCTATAAGTATAACTATTAATAACATATATAATATAACAATCAAATGGCATCCTTAATAGCCAATGGGTTCCAGTAGTCTTGAACTCTGGTTAACTTACCATTCTTGACAGTGATAACTGTAATGTACTTCTGCTGGTATGTCTTCTTTGTAGCAAGGTTAATGCCTTCTCCATCATACTGAAGGATAAATGTCTCGTTATCAATAGATCTGTGAACAATAGGAGCAGAGATCTCTGTTAAGTCGTAGTCTTTGAAAAAGCCAGCCAAATGTTGCCTGATAGCAGCATGTCCCTTTAGTGGTGGTAACACACCTTTGGGAGCATAAGGGAACTCCATGACTCCATCAGCTGTGAAAAGATCCACAAAATCTACAGCAGAGGGGTCAATGGTATCTCCAATAGCATTTTTAATATATAAGCCAAATTTCTTTAAACCTTGTTCGGCTCTTTCGGATGTTTCAGTTTCAGAGAACATTGTTAGATGATTATATTGAGCGCTATGTAGGTTATGCTTGATCATTTAAATATTCGCTTGTTCAAATATTGAATCACACTCCATCGGACAATCATTTATTTCCGGTATAATTTACGGCTTAGTATATATTGGGATAACCAGCTATATTGTCGGATTTTAAACAATGTATTAAGTGGAGCCAACATGGATTTTAGAATACAACGAGGAATTCTGTCAGAACCAAACAAGTAAAAGCACCTATAGTCACTGTTATTATTAATTGATATTATTAGAAGTACATATAGAAATATAGAGATATATAAGGGTCTCAAAGTGAAAAAAAAAATCAGGTAAATTGGCGATATTTAGAAAATTTAATCAGCACAGCTGGAGTACGACATCCAGCCCGAAATTCTCAACTAGGTAGTTTTTTATAGATATCTGTCTAAAACTAGGCTTGATTTAGACATATATGGTATATAATATAGGATTTAATACATAATAAACCCTTTTTGGTTGGTTTTGCGATATTTTTATCCGACAAAACAGGTGTAGCCGAATCTTCGGACTAACTAACTCCATTAACTCCGGCAAGCTTTTTAACGGATTAGACTTTTAAATCCGGCAATATGCAGGATTAAAGTCTTAATTCGGTTTAATATGAATATCGCTTGATCAGGTTTACAAGTATCGTTGCAGTAATTACTATTTTAAACACACTGAAGAAAGCTTTGCGATTTGTTTATGCAAATTCAATTAAAGTCCTATTTACTGTTCTAAGTTCTCTCAGTAGATGCAGCTTACTCTAGCAATCTTTATGTGTACCCCGGCCTTAGAATAAATTTCTATATCACAAGTAGCTACAATTACTCTTATAAATCCTAATAGGAAGTTATAATAAGAAATATTAAAATATAGAAATATACTGATATATATATGAACGACTTGTGCCAAAAACAATGTTAATATTCCGTTGTGTATAAATAAGGTTAGGATGGCAGCACCTTTGGTTACGGTTAAGTCTCACAGATTGAAGTTCCATTATACGTTCACGTCTAGTGTCGATTGATTTCCTAAAGCCTATTAATGACTACTAAAAGAAAAGCAGCTGGGACAGACTTTTTCAAGTCTACAAAAATCTCTAAAACAAGCGCTTCTGAATCGAAAGTAACTGTGTCTGACTTGAAATGGATATTAGAAGATCACACATTACTCAAGACTAGTTTCAAAGTTACGCAAAACAATGCCAAAAAGATAGCAGTAGCAGCATTTGATCTTGATTCGACACTTGTAACTACTAAAACCAAGAGCCCATTTCCAAAAAATGGATCGGACTGGAAATGGCAATATCCTAGTATAAGAAATGATTTAAGAGCATTGGTAGCAACTAGTGAATCAGACGTAAAGCCTTCGTCGTCAAAGATTCAACAGCTAATCGATTCCAACAAAGAGCTCGAATTTATTATTGCAATCATATCAAACCAAGGAGGAGTAATCCCTGAAAATGACAAAAGGCTTTATATTTATTTAAAAGATCGTATTGATCAGATTGTCCGTGAACTTGATGTTCCTGTCCGGTTCTATGCTGCAACTAAGATTAAAAAGGGTAGTCCAGGGACTCCTAAATACAGAAAACCAAACACTGGATCTTGGCAGCAATTAATAGAAGATATCAAAGCCAGTGATCCGGAAATCATCATTGACCTTGAAAACTCATTTTATGTGGGAGATGCTGCTGGCCGAAAGGGAGACTTTAGTGACAGTGACAAAAAGTTTGCGGAAGCAGCCAATTTACAGTTCTACACACCCGAAGAATTCTTTGATATAAAGACTTAGATATTTAAAGTTACTTTATTTGTACGGTGCATCAAACAAGCATTAACGATTATTATATACACTCATAAGAATAAACAACAAGCTCTACATTGAGAAAACAACGTAAAGTTGAAGCATCGGAAAAACCGACACCTCTAAATTTTTGGTTGGAATGTTTTTTTTTTGGAAACTTTTAGAGAAATGCATCATAAACAAGAAGAATAATAAATCATATACAGATTGTTTAAGCCTCCTCCTCAATGGTACCTCTCTCAGAGACGTAAATACCATCCAAGAACTTTCTGATATCCTTGTTTCTGACTCTGCAGATTTGTTGAATGTCAGCAGCAGATTGAGAAACATTTTCAAGGGAGTTACCAGAGAGGATAAGCTCATCCTTTTGAGTGGTGGAGATCTCGACCTTAACACCCTCAAGGACGTTAATGGTTCTAACTCTCTTCTCACCCAAGAAGTTTCTGATCTCAACAACGGTACCGTCTTGAAGCAAGTTAACGTTGATGGGGAAATGGGCGTAGACGTATCTCATCTTGTACTTGTAACCCTTGGTGACACCAGTAATAAGGTTGGAAATGAGAGACTTGACAGTTCTCAAGGTAGCAACGTGCTTTCTGTCACCGTGGTGGACAGTGAGCTTAATTTGCTTGTCGCTGACCTTGGTGAAGGTAACATCAGCGTGTCTGAGGTTCTTGGTGAGAGTACCTCTGGGACCAGTAACGGTGACGATTCTGGCCTTGATTTGGACGTTAACGCCCTCAGGGATATCAAGAGTTTGGTTGGTTTCAATGTACTTCATTTTTGCCGATGTTCTGGTTCAACGAATCTCGCTTGCGAACTATAGATGTTGATGGTGGAGATGTCCCGTGAGTGGGTCGAAATTTCCATTCTGTAAATTACTTAAGTATTAAATAGGAAATTAACAGTCCAGTAATGTCTAAAAAGGGAAATATTCATCTAAACAATTACAAGCCGTATGGTAGTAGCCGTATGTATATGGAGAAAATAATAGATCGATTTAGAATCTTCATACGGCTGATATCAATGTAACAAGGTTGGAAATGATATAAAGCTGAACTTAATGAACAGTTAATTAAGAGCCTCTAGGGGTCATAAGTTAATGTAAAAGTTACTCTATGAGCATCAATATTTGAAATTATTAATACAGCAAATTTTGAATCTTCTATATAGTTTTAGTTTTATAAAGTTTATTCTTTCTTGAGTTCAACCAAATCTTTAGTTGATTAGATAGTGAATGGAGTTCCAGAATCATTGAATTCAGATTTCAGAACCTTAATAGCAGTCTTAGATCGTATGGTAATACAAAAATCACTGTTCACTGTATAAACACAATTACAGCAACCAATTGAAGGTAAAAGTTAACTTAGTTAAGTTAAGTTACAGTATAATAAATCGCAGCATGAAGTTACAGGCATCATCACTGTATCTACATGGTTTTACATATATGAATCCTAGCAATAGATGAAAAAATCTTTGTTTTAATCTTTAAATAAATATTTCATGATCTCTCCTAACTCAGGGACGAACCGTAACTGTAAAGTTAACTTACAGTACCAAGTAAGTTAGATTTACGGGTACAATGTTTTTCAGATAGGAACACTTACGCTGCGGCCAACAAACACAACAAGCCTAAGTTAACTGTTATGTCAAAGTGGTAAGTGCAGTTACACTTACACACAATACGCCTCTTATACGCGGCACATCCGTTAATAAAATAATCCAACTATCCATCATAGTAACAATTCTACCAATCAACATTAACGAAATTTCATCACACTAGCTGGTTCATCAACATCTACACGAAGTCGAGAGATACTCATCAACGATGCTCAGCAGATCAGTAATTGCTCAAACCAGAGCTGTTGCTCTTCGTCCTAAATTCAGTATATTGTCTAGAGGTATTAAATTTAACTCTAAGGATTATGCTCCTTCCAAGGGATTTTCTTTATACAGTGAGGAATTAGAAACCGAGATTTCAAAACGAATTGCAGCTCTTCCTAACTCTGGAAAATTATTTCAAAACGCTGATGGTACTAGCAGAAATCCCGACGATGCTGAACTTAAGGAGGTTGCTCTTTTAGGATTTTTGGGTGGTAAAGAAAGAGCCACTTTCATCGATAGGCTCAAGCTCTCTGCTGAACAGAAATACGACTTAGATGTCAACACTTTACAGTTGAAAGAATATGCCAATAACGGTCTCAGAATTTTGGATAAGATCCCTGTTGAAGATCCCGTTACTGGAGAAGTTAGTTGGACTATTATTAGAGAGAAGCAAAAGGAAGGATGGGAAGGACTCATGTACTACGGTTATGTCCCTGGTTTGTTAATTGCTTTATTCTTTGGATTGTTCTTGGATAAAGAGAACATCAGCGATTGGGCTATGGAAGAATTGAGATTAAGAGCTCAAGAACGTTACAACAAGGGACTCGAGGAGCTTACTGAAGGAAACTTGACTCCTGAGGAGGCCAAGAGACGTGATGCATTGATTGTTGAACGAATCATCAGCGGTGAATATGACCGACTTGCTGGTCTTAAGAAGGCTGGTAGTGACTTGCCTGCTTCTCTTCTTTAAATTTAAATGTGAATTTTTTATAGATACATAAAGTCTCATTGTGTATTAATGCATTATTAGTATGATAATATTTTTATAACAAAAAAAAACTAAGAACCGAAGTAATTATAAGCGCGTAGATTTCATCAGAAAATAAATAAAAAAAATTATGAGATACAGCATGGTTTAGTCTCCAAAATCAAGAATCCTACCTATTGGCATTTTCTTAATTGTGTCACTTCCTTTTCGAATGTATTTCATAGGGGATCCGGGGGATTTGGGAGGAGACTGTTGAGGAAATAATTGTGCAGGCACAGGTTTACTTAACTTAGAAGGACTGCCATTGGCTTTTTGACGGTCCTCTTCATCGTCTGTCTTTTCATTGTCATTACTTTGTATTACATGTTCATTAGAGTTCTCCTCATCATCTTCATTTTCTTCTTCACTTGGAACTGTTATCGTACTTGCACTAGACTCCCTTCTCCTCTTTTCTGGGGAAGCTCCCATCGGCGACGATTGATCGTTATTAAATTCTAATGGACTCATTAATCCTCTGGCAGTAGTAGGTGCTCTCTGAATTTGATGCGATAAAACTTGACTAGCAAGCATCTCTAAAGCAGATAGGCCAGCTTCCTCACTTCCTGCAGTACCAGTACCAGGTACAGTTCGAGATGGCAGTGATGATAAAACTGGGGGAGGGAATCGTGGTCTGTTTTCAGAGCTCGGACTTTGCAAATAGTTATGATGTTCGTTTTGTATCTGAAGCTGTTGACTAATTGATGGTAAGGTGTGATTTAATGCAACACCTTCTCTTATTCGCCGTCGTAACTTTTCTACTTCGACATCTTTTTCTTGAACTAGTTGAAGAGCATCCCTGAGTTTCAATTTAGCTTTGCGTAGGCGCCTTCTATAAAGTTCTACCTCTGCCGAACTCGATTCTGCAGTACCAATAGTTTCGTACCTCAGTCTATCAACTTCCCGCTTGACCAAACTATTCTCGACTTGATATCTTTGAGCAGTCTCATGGGCCCCTATAGTCAAAAGCTTATTTTGGAGTTGAAAGTGAGATACTAACGAATCATACTTTATATTATTGTCATGCATTCCTTGAATTACCTGTACTGCTTTTAGCAAATATTCTCGTAGTTCATTTTCATTCATATTCTCTACTGTCTCATTTGATAAATTTCTTAACAACAAAGAATCCTCTGGTTCCTTGGGTAGCTTGTTTGCAATTGACAATGAAGAAAACTGAGCTGAAGATGATACATGAGGAGTACCTTTGGTAGGAGTTGATTCCACAGATTGTGGATTCGAAGATTCGGAAGACGTACTCCAAGAACTTTTGTGTCCCTTGACAAATCTAGGAGACTTTCTGGTGGATTTTGCTGTGGCTTTTGATGGTACTAGGTGTTCTGGAGACACAAATGTTTCTTTGTCCCTTGCACTCTTACTAGGAGTCGGCGGATCCACTAATATCACCAATCTATCAGATTTTGATGAAGTAGCATCATGGTATACACTACCAGATGGTAAAGGAGTAGGAAGAGCAGTTGATTCACTTCGAGGGGGTGTCTGTGGAGATCCCAATGTGTCATCATTAACCTCTTCCTCTATACTGTTTGTTTTGGAAGGCAACTGTTCTTGCTGTAAGATTTTCTCTCCTACTTTAGCTGCTAGTCCATTCGAATTATTGCCGACAATATTCTCAGGTTCAGAAGAACCAATAGTCTCAGACATTTCAGAGGTCTGAAAAATATACTTTTAGGACTTCAAAAATTGGGCAGTTCAGACAAGTAGACCAATAATAAATTAAAAATGATGCGAGCCTTTACACAGCAACTTCAATAAAATAAAATATCACCGTCCTGTTATTGTATGTGCCAAAACTAAAGAGTAGCTAACCTTTTAATAATAAGCTTACTCAACTGTTCCGGATGCTGCGAAGGAATGGTGATTTGCAATGTATGAACTTGATTGAAAAGCAAAGGTATTCACCTACACTACTAAAATATAACCCCAAGAAGAAATCAATAAACTCCTAAAATCCCATAATCAATTTACCAGCGTCAAAATCTAGCAAATAGATTAATTAATTTTAATTTAAATGTATAATAAACTGTGGTGTTATGGTAACGGCTACCGCAGGGTCAGGGATCAATGGTGGGGTGTATCCTAGGTGATAATGCGGACTTGCTCTCAAACACAGCAAATATTGGCTTTTGCCTATACAACAGTGCTGTTTAAGCAAGAAATGTTCTATGTCACTTAGTTAAAAGTTTAGGCCCAGATGGTTGCAAAATGGTTTGTCAAAACAAATCACTTGTTGTGAAGCAGACTATGATGTGTAGGAAAAACATTGGGAAACAAACAAATTTTGGTGGCTGGTGTTACCTAGGCAACAAGTCTGTTAAAAGCATTTTAATCCGGATATGTGCATTAGCAGTTGCACACTAAAATGAAGCAGCATGCACTTCCTGAAGGAAATACTTGAAGAAAACTAAGTTAAGACGAGAGGTTCCATATTTATTAACCTAGTTACCTGTTAATTTTAATAAATTAACGTTAACTTACAGCAGTTAACTAGTACCGCATATATAAAAGTTACCATGAAAATAGTACATATCAATTAGAAACGAACTGGAAATCAGTATACAAACTACCATGAAATAAGAAATAAATTTTTAAAAAATCATTTTAAGCATTAATTGGCTTCATATACACATATCCAACATTGCTAATTAAACTCCTTATAGAATAAAGAGATTTGAAAGTGCTAAACTAATGAAAGTTCATTTTTAAATTTTTATTGGGTGCTTTTTTCATATCAACATAGACAGATAATATAACAGGGGGAAAAATATATATCGCCAAAAAGTAATGTATGAAATAGTAAACTTTTTAACGGTAAGACTTTTGGTAACGAGCACGGGCACCGGGACCACCGAACTTCTTGGGCTCTGATTGTCTGGAGTCAGCGATCAATAAGGTCTTGTCGAAAGCAATGAAAGCCTTCTTGAGTTCGTTCTTAGATTGCTCGTCAACGAACTTTTGGTGGTAGGCAACGAGACCCTTGGCAATGGCTTGTCTGATGGCGTAAACTTGAGAAACGTGACCACCACCAGTGACTCTAACTCTGATGTCAACGTTGGCGAACTTGTCAAGACCAACAACTAAGAGGGGTTCGTAAACCTTGAATCTAAGGACTTCAGGTTGAACGAGAGTGATGGGGGATCCGTTAACCTTGAGGAGACCCTTACCGGCCTTAACGTGGGCAACAGCAGTAGCAGTCTTCTTCTTACCGAAGGTCTAATTTGTTAGTATTTAATTTCTAAGCTTTTTTCCTAATGGAATGGATATTATCAACATAGCTAGTTTAACGCCATTTATATTGTCGAATATTTAAGTCGTATAAGTCATCCACCTTAATCACAGTCGAAGGTTGTAAAGTCGTATCTACAACAGGTTTTCTCAATACTTTATATCATTCGAATATATCCATCTTTTGGGTCCAATGTACGAATATGTCGAGTCCAACTTTGCCAAATAAAATAAATAAAATAGAAATAACAGCATCTTGATAACATCATTCCATTACAATCTTTAATCGATTATTACTCACTTGGACGCTAGGGATCTTGGCTTGTTCTGAGCTCATATTGTCGATATTGATGATACGATCAAACTGATGATGAATTTGTCAGTGTATATGGAGGTTGAAAATGTTAGATGCGACATTGGCTCGTACTGGAAAATACTCAGCTCATTCCCAATTGGGAATCCTGTTAGGGCTACCATTTAGACCATACCCTACTAAAAATCAAAGTAGGCTCAACTTTGATTCAAGGGTATGGACGTAGTCCAAGATATTTAATCGATTGTAAACTATATATAACAACATTTTAATAAAGGGGTTCAGTTCATCAGCTCGAGCCCTCGAAAGAGTCGAAACTAATCTAACTTGATATTTGAGCTCGCAGTTTGTTACAGACCCACTGTCGGTGTTATTCTAACTGTTATATAAGTTAATAGAAGCCTAAAATTACTATACATATAGATTACATACATTATCCAGTAATACTATCAATACACTAGTAAAACTATTGCAAATTCTACCTACGGCACAATCTGCATAGTTCAATATAAGATTTACTCCAACCTACGTTCCAATCTACAATTAGAAAAATAAAGTAATAGAAATATTTGAATAAATTCATTAATTCAATTATTTAAAGAGATTCAATAGGGTTAAATTCCTACTGTTTTTTTGATAATTTTACCGTCAATATAAAGTCGTGAAGCAGGAGCTCTAAATATACAATCTCAGATGCAGTATAGTTCAGGACGTTTAATCGAAAAGACCCATTCCCATATCCTCATCGGACTCTTCAGCAGCTTCCTCTTCCTCTTCTTCAACGGCAGCAGCAGCACCACCAGCGGCAGCAGCAGCAGCGGGGGCAGAACCAGCAGCAGGAGCAGCAGCGAAAGCAAAGAGGATCTCCTTTAAGTCCTTTCCTTCAACAGCCTTGGCGAAGACGTTGGCCCAGACCTATAATAAGTTAGTCTAAGATTCCTTAATATATAATATAAAATGCCATCGATGCTTTTTGTAGAAAAAGAGGGTGTCGTGAAGTTCGTGATGCAAGGTCAAGATCCCAACTATACCAATATCAAACAACGCAAGGACATTCGGACAGCATTTTACAAACCATGGGTATTCAAACTTACGGACTCAACCTCAATACCAGCAGACTTGGTAAGAGCAAGGATCTTGTCAGAAGTGATCTCGATATCGGCATCAGCTAAGATGAGGGAAGCGTAGGAAACGGCGGCTTCAGAAGACATTGTTGTATATGATGATTAACGAATTGTCGATGGTGAAGTTCAAGTGATAGTTGTGAAAAATAATTGAATGGGGGTTGTCCCAAATAGGCAATAACAAGTCACAAATACGTTATAAGCTTCAGTTATCACTATATCACTATATAGAAGTCTCTGTGTAGTGCGGCTCAAACTTGAACCTGGTTGAACCAGCAGACTAGATGTCGTTACAAGCGCAGTAAAGTAGCCTATAGTTTCCATCTGCCTTAAACTCACAAAGGACGACTTTTGCTTCATGATATTTTAGTATAAATACCTTGTCATGTAGATATTCTCATTAGGGAGATAAATCATCTTGGCTATTAGATTAATTTGCTTTCAATTACTGGTAGTACAAAAGTCAATAAAAATAGTTACCGTCAACAGTAATTATAGCAAATTATAATTAGGGTTACGTAAGTATAATTATAAACTTAATACAAAATATCAATAATATTAATAATATAAATAAACTCAAATACACTAAAGAAAGAGAGATACCTAGGCAAAAGTTTGGACATACTTTTGTCTGAACTCATTGGTGTCAGCAGGTCTGTTGTGAGGAATCCACTTGGGTTCAGCTTGGAACAATCTCATAGCTTCAATGTAATCACCATCATCAGTAGTAAAACGGTGGTAAATACCAGGAGGAAGAATCAATAAGTCACCCTTTCCAAGTAAACATCTAATCCATTTATCAGACTTGTCCCGGACATCAAAATAGCCTTGTCCATCCAAAATGTATCTAATTTCTTCATCCTCGTGCAAATGCTCAGTATAGAAGGTCTTGATCTTTTCAGCATAAACATCATCACCACCAAATGCTTGAGGACTGATCTTAATAACATCTCTGTTGATATAGTTTCGTTCAGCGGCCAACTTGTCGACATCACTTACATTATCAAAGTGATAAGCTAATACACCAATCTTTTCCAATTCATCATAGGAAACTTCGACTCCAGAGTCATGAAGATCTCTTTGGTCTCCTTCTTCATTATCAAAATAATAGGCTCTCATTTTGGATTGTTTTAGATTTAAGAATTGAAGAAAACTAATTTCAAATTAGCGACTTATATTTAAGCAATATCCAATGTATGGGTCTATATCATCACCCTAACCACGTGCGAGGCTTTCAACATGTGGCCTAGTCTGTCAGGGGCAACTATTCTAGACACTTCTATTGAGGTGTACATGTAGATATAACGCACGATAGACCAAATATGTCGAAATTTCTATGATAACAACACGTCTACAATTGTGAACAAACCAATTTGAATATTTAATTCAATCATCAACTTTAGAATATACATACATACATACACTTTCTAACTGGTCATAAATCTTTTCATAATAAATATACCTTCACCCAAAAGAAAGCACTGTGATCATAGGGAAAACCTTTTAAACTATTAAAAAAGACGAGTTGTTGGGAACACTTATATAGGAACAAAAGAAAAAACAGTTACACAGTAAGTACACATTAATTAGATTGTTTTCCCATCACACTAATAAAGTAATGCACATCCTTTCAACAACCTCAGGCCAGTCGCGGCAATAGAGCGCGCCATTTGCCGAGTTCGTATCAATGTAGAGCACAACTAAACTAGGCTGGTACTCTTCAACCTATTTAACTATCCTTTGCATAAGAAGATAAAGACAAGACTGTTGTTGTTTTTATCTTTTTTTTTCTGTTTTATCCTTTTTTTCTTTCTTTTTTTTTTTTTTTGAAATTTTTTTGAGATTTTTTCCATTATTTTTCATTGCCAATATTAGTGTTTTAATATCCCCAGTTTCTTGAATTTTTTTGTTTCGTTTTGCTTTTTTTTTTGTAGTTTTTTAGTTTAAAAAAGTTACTTTAAAGTCGTAATATCGTAAAAGGTTCATTGTATCATTTCCCCCAAATTAAAAATAAATAATAAAACAATCCTTAATTTGTTTTTAATCACATAGCAATCCCAGCATACAAATTGGATACTAGGGGCTCAGGCTCAAAAACTTCAAGATCGCCGACACTATTGTTGCCAGTTCGATCATTGAATAAGGTGAAATCTCCACAGATTCCATCTTCAAAGGTATCTAAACAAATACTGGAATGGGCATCCAAAGGGGGGGGATTGCACTTAGATAAACCTTTCAGGTCGCCTAACAAATCATCAGTGGGTAAAGAGTTGGAACAATCTTTGAATAATTCACTGACAGACGCTGCTGGCCTGAGAACATCACCGCTGCTGGATGATGCGTCTTTTTGTCAAGAGAATCAAAAAATATAGTTCCAAACTCGTCGTCCATTTCCGACTTGACCTTGGCATCCCAAAGGCTATCGCTACCAACGATTCCAATCTCATCGTCTCCACTTTCATCTCGATCAATCTCTGATGAGCTAGTAGGAGAACTAGATACCGAAGAAGATAAACTAGGTGCAATAACAGAGTTGTTTCGGCTTGCATTGGATCCAAGAACAAACATATCAGGTGAAACACACTCACCCTTAATTGCAACATGATCACTTTTTAAAGGCACACTGGGAATAGAACTGGGAATAGAAATAGGTTTCGAAACCTTATTGAAATTTATACTATCCAAAACAGTCAAATCACCAGTGGCTTTGGCAGTCTTTACTAAAGACTGCAATTCTTGAACCTTAGCAATTAATAAATAATGCTGTTCAAGAATTTGAGCTTGAGAATCCTTTGCTTGTTTTACTTGGGTTTGTAATTCCTCATTTTCACTAGTCAAGCTAACACACTTCTTTTCAAGCTCCTCAACGTGCTTTCTCTTCTTTTCACGAGAAGCATGAGCTGCTTGACGATTTCGCATGATTCGTTCAATTCGTCGTTGCTCTTTTTCATCCTTTGTCTTTGCTCTCTTTCTAGGAGGTAAAGAACCAGGAGGAAGAGGTAAAGTCATAACTTCCTTTCTTTTATTAGGGCCTGATCCAACAGTAGTAGTTATACTGACAGGATAAGAACTTTCTGAACGGTCGTCACCATCACCACAGTCTTCACTGGGGCTAGGACTTCCAAGCAACTCGTTGTCGTCGACCTCATCATACATCCTTGAAGGATTTAATTCAACGTCCTCTAACTTGATGTGAATATTGTCTTCTAAAAGAGACATGTTTGTGGTATAAAAATTAAAAAAAAAATAAAAAAAAAAACACTTAAAAAAAGAGTACCTTGCACTCAAATTCAATAATTTCTGTTTGTCGTGCGCTTTTGATTTTAACCAGATCTCTCCCCCCCTGGAGTTTATATGGTTATATATAACAAATGTTAAGTTAAATATAGAAAAGAAATCAAGAAAAGAGCTTAAACCGTGGGTTCCCTTCCTTCTATATATAACCTAGGGGAAAGGGGGCGGTTGCCACTGAAAGGAGAGAACCACTTGTCAGGCACATGGGTTAACTTCGCCTGAGCCACCAATCTATTGTTCAGGAGTGGTAGTTACCCGGAGTAAAGGGCTTGGATAATTATAAGGCGACATGGCAAGCGTGAGGAGAGGTACATAGATAGGGCCATTGTGGGTAGGAAATAGTAGCACGGTTTACCGAAATGGGAAAAAGGGGTTTGGATGAAGCAGACTTAGGTTACATAACTTTTCACTTGATCCAATCTATCCAATCTATCGGATGGGATGATCCGGTACGATTGATCAAATATTTCTATCTTTTCTATTAATAATATTAATTAATTACCAATTATCAACCTTTTCAGCTACAAATTTGCTTTATTATTTAATTAATTGCCCGCATGGTTTAAAGTTGTCAAACTTGAAGCAATATTACGTAGTAGTGAATGTTTCATGATGTTTGGTGTGGGCTATGGTTTGCATATAACCAGATATCCTTTACTATCTCGAAGGTAAGGCGCGGTGCTATATCTTAGTAGTTAAGTTGAGTTACTGTAACCTGTTAGTGAACATGTTTGAGACTTGCAGTATTTATTTAGTTTTGTTATTTTTATTTTTATTTGTCTTGGTATTTTAATTAATCTTATTAAATTGCTGTTTTTTTTACTTGCTTATAATGGAACTTTCAGCAAACTCAATATCGAATTTTCATTTGTTGCTGCGTCCAAAATTTATATTTACTCGATTTGGAATAGAATATGAAAAAT
Source organism: Sugiyamaella mastotermitis (assembly GCA_030572735.1). Taxonomy (NCBI): domain Eukaryota; kingdom Fungi; phylum Ascomycota; class Dipodascomycetes; order Dipodascales; family Trichomonascaceae; genus Sugiyamaella; species Sugiyamaella mastotermitis. The sequence continues at coordinate 104,905 of JAJMBN010000016.1, forward strand.
GGCTTCCTGTAGCTTCCTTTGTAGAGAGAGCCTTGACATTCAAGCATTGAGCTCGCTCTTCATGCTCCTTCGAGCACATCGGGAAACACTAAAGTTGACAACCCCTCCGATTTAGCATAAACCTTATCAAACCCAGTAAGGCTGTAGAGTCAAGAATTTAACCCAAATTCTTTGATTAATATATTGTTAATTAACTTTGTTTCCTATGAATCAAAGAGGTGCATTTTTTGTTAAAAACTTTGACTTAAGTAAGTTTGATTTTTAACTCTTTGTTGTGAGTATTTTTTCCGACTCAAAGGTACCTACCTACCTACCTACCTACCTACCTACCTCCTTGACTCGACAATGGGTACATATGAAAGGCACGGTGCTACTGGCGCTGTTTACTTGCCCGTCCGTAGCTTTACTCAGCGAACTTGTCATGCCTTGAGCAGCAGTTAATGCACCAGGCATATTTAAGTTAGCTGCCTGATTCGTTTGATTGGATACGGCTTGACAATGATTTGGCTGGTTTATTTATGGTGTTTTCGATCAATTCGATTAAAGTATTAATACTCATCCTAAAGCCAGTCGTCATTGACCAATTCTGAAAGGCTGGTATACGGTTTACATATTCTTTCTGTCGAACGTTAGTCTTATAAACTGGGCTGCAGGCGTGATTTTTGTCGTTCATTGGTTTAACTTAACTTAACTGAAGTCTCCTCATGCTCATGCATACTCCTCGTCAAAGATCTGCCCACAGTCTAGATAAGCATGTCATGAGCCAGCTATTTCAGTTAAATATTTCAGGAGAAAATCAGTTAAATTTAATATTCATATTTTTTTGTAATAGTAGAAGTAGTGGGGAGAGTAGTGATTGTTTTAATGTAACAAATGCCTAACTGTATATTAACTGTTCTTACATAGATCTGTTTCAATGTTAGTCACTTGATATTACATCGATCGCGGCAATTTCCTTCTACGGTATTCGCGCTGCAGAATCCGCGTGGTTTCGTAGGAGTCGGGCTACCTGTGAACAACTTATTATGGATCAATTTGTGGTATACCGTAAGATAACCTACTATGCAGAACAAATAGTGGTTATACATTGGATAACAAATGAGCTTAAAATTATGTTTTATATCCAACTACGAACAAGAAAAAATACCTCTTGTATAATTTGTATCCTTCAAACTACAATCAATGGCCAACAAATTTATTAACTTATGGAATTACAAATTCTAGTAATCTGGCAACATATTAAGAATAGGGCATACTTACCATAGAATCACAACTAGACCAGCCTTTCAATAATGCATTTCTAAAAGACTGACATATTAACTTAACTAAAAGTTACAAGTATGTACCCAGGAACAGTAGAGTGGAACTGTTATAGTGGATGATAAAACTAACAATAGATAAGACGCACCACTTAGTTGAACACAATAAAATGTGAACAAATTCTAAACTATAGATTCTTTATTAACTTTATTTATTTCAAACTAGTAACTACATGCACTAAACTTGTGCTACTCCTTGTTAAGTTAACTTAACGTTTAACTTAACGACTGTGTGTCGGTCACACCAGTCTCAGTCTCATCGCCTTCACCGATATGAGGCTTTCGTTTCCCCTGAATTTTCGATCACCTTACAAACTTCCATTCCTGAAAGAGCCGCTCCATTGGAATGTACGTCCGCCTAACTGTAAATAAATATTTCGACCTAAGGAATGTTGTCAAACTGGACCGGTCAAACAAACTTTTATCAGTGATAGCAATACTCTTCTTCTTTTACACATTATCTCGCGTATTAGGTATTTTGAGTTTTATTGTTTTATTTATTGGAAATGTTGAAGTCAGTCTTGAATTAGCTCATGAAACTGCCTTGAAACTAGCATTTGGTAACTCCTTGATATACTTGTCGAAACTATTTGATCTCAGTGAATAAAAATTCTTCTTATTTATTTAAAGACTTAGTTGAACACATATCTTGTCTCATTATTTATTATATCTTTTTTTTTTTTTTGGTGTTTTTTTTCTTATTAACTTAGAGGTCTACACTCTGTTAGAATTTGAGATCAGTCATATTTATAGTATACCCGGAACATCATGAGCAGCTCTTCTAGTCTGACTAGTAATCAGCCAATTGATTATGTTTACAATTTTGCATATCCTATTAATCCTCAAGCTCAGCGTCAAAGTTCAGGACGGTCATTTAGATCAATTACTTCTTCAAACTATGATTCTCCTAGACAGAGTTTGCCAGGGTCGGTAGATGGTTCACAAGATGGATCGAATCTCACACCACAACCAATTGGTTTAGGATTATTAAATGTTGAAATGAACCCACAAGCTGCTAATAAAATTATCATTGACTTGAGCAATAGATCATATCCCTCAGATATTTCCCCTGGATCGTCACCGCTCTCACCTCCTGAATCTCTGCTGTACGAAAAACCAGTAACACCCATGGAAAGGCTACGTAATGTTAGTTCATCATCACACTCAAATGGAATTATAGGAAAAGATGTCATTGAGATTCCTCATCCTGTCAACTCAAACCTACCTTTTTCTTTCAAAAGGCGAGATCTCGACCAGGATGAGTTTGACGAGTTCTTTGCATCACTAAGAGATGTCTCACATATTGACAAATCAACTCTACAACAATCAAAAATCATGGGCCTTGTACCAGTTTATGATTCTCCAAGCATAGATTCTCTTTCATCATTCCCTTACAAGAATTCGTTAACTCCGCCAGTCCTTTCTACTACTAGATCGTGGCACTCTAATGATGATAGTAGCAGTGATTTATTACCAGCTGCAAATATAATACATTTACCTCCCAAGTCAACTATAAAGAAAAGCCCTAATTTAGACGATCAAAGAATTGGCAAAAAAGTTCGATACAAGCATGCAGTGCCAAAACTGGCTATTACAGATAGCGAGAGTCCAGAACTGCTGAACTGGCGTTCTAGGTATCGTCGAGATATTACTGTTGCCAGTGTTTTACGAGCAAGTCCCCTTTCTAATACTGACATCAATTTACTTCGAAATAGTCCTTCAGCTGAAACTGCTAGGGATTGGTCACCTCCTAGCACCTCTTCCCCTTCAACTTCAGGGGTACCATCACCACTAATAGGAATGCCTACAGAAGTAGCTCATCAAAAACAAACACTCCCAGATATTTTGTACGATAATGATGATTTTGAAAAACAAAACATTGTATTTGGAGACTTATATGGATTAAGACCTGCTCCAAAATCTACATCAATTGTATTAATGATAGTATGCGGGTTATTTCCACCATTATGGCTATTATTAGGGGCAGGCTATTTCGATCGAGCAGTTGGAGTAGTGCCATCATTTTACAAAAAGCTAGCATTGGTATTTGGGGGTCTATTTTTCTGTTTGACTATTCTTTGTATAGGACTTGGAATAGGCCTTGGAAGAGAGTAGTCTTTCAACTATATTAATTTATGTAAAGTATTTAACAAGGGAATCTAATCAATGGGTAATTTTTTTTATGGATAAAGACTTTTGGCACATGAGCTCGCCTCTATTTAGTTGGATCTTGCATATATCTCTCCACAGTGAAAAAGCCATAAGGTCATTGCAACATTTAAACAGCTTCAAAAATAATGGGGCTAATTTATAAAAATATTAGAATATGATGGTGCTGATCAGTTAAAGAAATATTTGCTGGTTAACAAAGGTATATTAAGGTCGACTCGATTTTATTTTAAACTTTAAAGCGTCTTATTACTATGTACCCAGCTGTCAGATCGGACCTTGTCATGCGCTGTCCCGCCCTGAGACAATTGCGTCCATCTTGTCCCAACATGATAATAAAGGAACTTAGTATAAACTAACCTCGATCAGGCTTTGCACATCCTCGGCATTTAAGCTGTAATGAGTTAGTTGAGCGATAATTAATTTAATCTATTAATCTAAAGTACAAATAGGCAGCTGCAGTTTAGATCGGCAGTTGTTAATGCCTAGTTGCTTGGTTCATAGCAACATGGTGCAAGATGATAATTCTATCCACAGTAACCACTTATCTTGGTGGATGGTCATCTTCGAACTTGTGCTTACAAAGCTAAGGCCTCAAACCTATGTCTAGAACATAACCAGTGCGTCAACTGATTAACAAGTTAGTATTATTATAGCAAGTCGTATTTGTCGGCAGTTGTTCATAGTTGCTGCGGTCAATCAATTTTTTTAACAATTTTGATGCATCAACTAAGAATAAACTCGAAATACTGGTCTTGTGGTAAAATTTCAGTAAATTAAACCAATTATGTTAGCGCTAAAACCATCCCGAGCCACCGCACTTGCAAGAAGAACGTCGGATCGGGTTAATCAAGAATTTTATGATCCACCTCTGCAATGTACCTGAGACGGACGGCCCTTTGCCCTTGTAAAATTAAGCTCAGGTTTATGTCGCTGTTAGTCACATATAACTCAGCCTCCAAACTACCATTTACCATCCACCATAATAATCTGTCCAAATAAACATTAGTATGGTAGTAGCTCGTAAAAAACGTATAAGGTTCATAGATACTAAAGAAGAATAAAAACTTTTTATAATATTTGTGAATTATAAATCCCACGTATGAGTATTATGGTCGGCATCGGCGCTATTTCTGTCCGATGGCAAGGTTAAACCTTTGATGGCAAAGTTAAACCTTTAACTTAAAAAGTTTCTCCGGCAAGTCCAATGATGTGAAATGGGCTAGGTTGGATAGGTTTGAGCGGTAGTGCTAGAAATAAACTTGTCTACTAAATACAGATATGGTTTACGCCAGCCCGGAGACTGGTGAGCAGTCCAGTTTTAGCTCAAGTTAGCACTATCTACCCGCAGAGCTAGCTGCTACTGCAGGGCAGACCCAAAATTAGCCCAGACTTGTTACTGCACAGGATCAAGCTATCATAATCTGTGTCATCCAATAATTTATTAAAAAATTAAAAAATACTACCTCTCTGAATTATTAAAAATGATTTAAGCATTATCTTTTAATTTGCATGACCCCCTAAAGTCTACATGTTGGTTTATATACATATCTTCTAGATGAGATGGTTAACTCGGTTCGACTTTTTGGCTTCCCCTCTTTCTTCTACATGCCCCCAGTCTGCCGATCAACCCCGGACCGGCACTTGCCCTGAGGGTCCTTATTGTTTTTGTTAAATGAGGCTCCAATCCATTAGGACCTGCTTTAACAGCACCCAAGAACGATAATTGAAAAACGCCCACGCCCAAAAAGATCTATTTCTCCTAGAGCTTAAACCATTTCTAGAACCTAAAAAAAATAACAATTATATATATATATATATATATATATATTTTTGACTGTTCTTAATCTGCCTTTCTCCTTTCTCACAACTTAGCTCCCTCGTGAATAATCGCTACATAGCATATACATTGTGTGGAGGTTTATTTTTCCGACTTGGTATCTGAAATAAAGCAGCTGTAAATAGCCGACGTCATTTTGCTGCAGTCTGGCCTAGCGATCTCACTGGGTAGCCAACTTGATTTAGGCTACTGCACCAACTGCTTCATAATTAGCTATATTCATACAACAAACTTGTACTTGACATTTTTACTATTATACGCTGTGACTTTTTATAATTTGGCCTGTAGTTGTCATACCCCTTATATTATTTGGAATAGTAGTAGTTGGATAAGGGACGACTACACAGCGATTATATTCAGTCATTTCTAACCTTTATTTTATTTGTATTGTTCATTTTTGGGGGGAATTTTTTTTATTTCTTGTTATTTAACAAGCAGCTTGCTACATTTTTTTACGATCCGGTTTTAACAAGTACCTATATTTTATTCTCTTCTCTTGATTATTTTGTTTCTTTTTCTTTTTTTATTACTTGTTTCATATTCAACTATCATTTCATTTCTTTGTTTTTTATACTATCGCTTTGTTCAACTAGCAAACCTACGACTATCTCATATTCCATCATTTCATCTCAGAATCTTCATCATGGGTAACGTACAAACAAAAGAGTCCAAATCCCGTTACGATTCCACAGCATCTTCTACCCGCAATAGTTCCCGTCGTGGGTCAAATGGACATACCACAGAAGCCTCTTCATCAAGACGACATCATACTGCATCTACCTCGTCATCTAGTGGTTCCTCTCATAGACATCGTCGTCACAGAGAGGGGCCTTCGAAATCAAAGTCTTCAGATGATAAAACTGAGTCTGATAAAGCTGCCGGAAAGTCGAAGGCTGTTGGGTCAGCGTCCTCTTCGACCGGAGGATTAGTTGCTGATGTTTCTGAAATGGTTGATGGTGGTTACTTAGTACCCCAAGGTGTATACTCTGGTCCTCAGGATTTCAAGGTTAAGATTGTACGACATTTAATGGTAAGTTATTATTGTATATTTTGTTTCTATTTAGTATGGTTGGGGATGCTTTCAAGTAATTTGGACTTAGATTTAAAGTTTGGAGTCACAATTTGCATTCGTCAGATCAAGACGGTTGGTTTTAATGTGCGGGTGAACGGTACCTAATGATGAGGCTACATAACTAGCAAATATTTGACTTTAGTATCGTCGACTTTCGTTAAGTTTATTAAACAAATTCGCCCGTTTGTTTATTTTATTTTCACCTGCGTCTTTTACTTGATCTATTTTTTTTCTCGGTTCGCTGATTAAACCCCACTTTTGGGTAGCCCATAAAACATGGGCCTTTGGTTTGGCCGGTGGTCCCGGTCGCTTATATTAGTAGTAGTACTTCGATCCCAACGTTTATGGACTGCAGTGCCTGTACGACTTTCCTACTGCGTCAGTGCCCTTTAGCGATTATTATTGCTGACAAAATTTCCATTATTAATATTATTACTATTATTATTGTCATTGTATTGTTAGCATTTTTGGGGGAATTTTCTTGGCATATTACAATCGTCTAACTACCGATGCTACTATCCAAGTCTTTCTATTTGCAGGTTTAGTCTCTACCGTTCACTTCTTAATATATCCGGCTCCACATTAAATAGTTTTCAGTTGACCCCCACGAAGTTTTTGGCCTGTACACTGCCCCATACTTTATCTATGAAATACTCTATACTAACTATTAGGTTGAACGTAAGCTTGCCCCATTTTTTAAGGGTCTTCCTGATTATGAAGATGACTGGTCTGATAGGCAGCTCTTAGCAGCTATTAGGGGCCTCCCTATCCCTGCTGATGCCGAACCTGTTGATGAAGAACCCGTGAATCACTTGGACAGCTGCCATGACTCCACTTCTATCCCTGCTGCAGATTCTGATGACACTGCTGATACTACTTTAACTGCTGATGCTGGTCTTCAGTCCTTCAGTAGGCAACGGTCTATATCTGCAGCCGATGACACAAAATGGGTGTCTTCTTCGGTTCCCGAGACATATGGAATTGCATTCCCAAGTCTTAATATTACACAATCCCCAGTTGCTAGTAATGCTAGCCATACAAGCCAAAGCAAAAGCGATAATGATAATGAACAAAAGAACGAAAATGATGAAGTAAGATCTGACTCTTCCCAAGGGTCTGCTAATTCTGTACTTCCAGCCACTGGTCATCCATCCTTTGAGTCTTATGAATCATCTTCTGGTGCTTCTACCAGTTCCCCTTCTAACGACTCCTCAAATGACATTATTTTACATCTTAAAAACGAAACTGCCCATCTTGAAGATGTTGGTACTGAAGGTGTTGCTACAATTGCTATTAAGAATAGAACCAGAGCTTATACGAGTTCTCGATATAGTCCCGCTACTGTATCTCGTCCACAAGCACCACCTCCTGAGGTAACCTTGTACCGAAGTTCAATAGAATGTCCTATCTGCTTTCTCTATTACCCCAAATATTTGAATACAACTAGATGTTGTAACCAGCCTATTTGCTCAGAGTGCTTTGTACAAATCAAGCGTGCTGAACCTCATCCTCCTTATCATCAAGATTCAACAAGTTCGTCTCCAGCTCCTACTCCAGATGAAACTCAAGGTGAACATACTTTGGTTTCTGAGCCTGCTAGCTGTCCATACTGTGCTGTCCCAGAATTTGGTGTAGTTTATATACCATGCCCTGTAAGGTCTGGTATTCCTGCTACTACGAATGGTTCTTCTCTTCGTGCACATTTATCTTCTCTTTCTTTGTTTTCTAGTCACCATGGTACCCCTATCAATGGATTATCGAGGGATGTATCTGCAGCAGCATCGGGAACTAGCACTCCAATTAATGGAAGAAGAAGAGGCTCATTGCCTCCTAATGCTCCAGAAGTTGTTACTACCGATCAAATCCGACCTGATTGGTCATTAAAGCTTACTAGAGCGCGTCAGCATTTAGCCCGGAAATCGGCTGCTGCGAACGCTTTGCATGCGTCTGCTTTCCTCCTTGATGCTAATGGAAACCCAAGAAATCCTGCTTCCGAAGCAAGTTCCCCTGCTTCTACTTCCAGAAGAGAAAGGTTCAAGAAGAAAGCTAGTAGATTGCGTGCCTTCTCTCAGTCCTCTTCACCGGCAAATGCATCACCTTCTTCGACTCCTTCATCTAGCCGAAGGAATACAACTTCTAATGGGTCTGGAAACCCATATATTCTGGTTTCGGGACCTTCAGTACCTCGTTCTCCTAGAGCTGGTACTGAGTTTTCTGGATCTTCTAGAAGGCCAAGAGATTTGGAAGATATTATGATGGTAGAAGCTATCAGACGATCCTTAAATGACAATAGCTCACCCAATAGTGGAAAAAGTAGCACTACTGATTTAACAACCAGGGATACAGAGACTGCTACAACATGATTTTAGATGTATATATATATTTATCTATATGGTTTATATAGCAACATGACAATGTTTTACTGTATTATAATTTCTATTTTATCAAAAAGCCTCAAACAGCAGTTTCTTGAGTTCCTTAAACTTGCAGTTGATTTCTTTAATGGTCTTGCTGTTGATAGTATACAATCCATCTTTAACAGCCTAGACAGAAATAGACGAGTCAACTTCAACATCTTTGAGTTGAGAATATCCGCTACTCTTGAAAACTTCTGCAACCTCATTTCCTACAAACTTTCCTTCTGATATCAACAATCTCTTACTAGTTGATTTATCACGTTGGATTGTCAAACCATGAACTTTAGCAGCATCTTCAACATTAATGAAGTCAGAAAGCATTTAATAATTGAGGTATCATAGTTGTACCTAAACCGTAAAAATTCCCAGAGATGTACGCAATTATTCAGGACTCGATAACTCTCCAACAGTTGCTCCAAACAAGAATGGAGGAGTTTATCGCAGTGGCAGTGAAGGTAGGCTTTTCCTTTTAGATGAACTTCCAAAGAGCTCCCTCACCTACTTTCTTAGAATAGGCGTAGGTTTTCAAACCTTGGCCAATTGTACTCGCCTCTTCTTCTGTCATAGGATTCCAAGTAGTTTCATCTAAAGTTGCAGCCGTGACGGACGAAGTAAAGAATAATCTCTTGATATTAGGTCCAAAAGCTATAATAGATTTCAATAAACTTGTAGTGCCAAATATTACAGGATCTATAACCTCTTTCAATGGATTTCTGGTATCAGTAAAGATAACAGGAGAGACAGTGTGAATTAATGCTTCAAGATCATGATGAGCCTTAAACACATGGTCGTAGGCACCTTTAACACTAAACTAGTTCTGTAATGGTAAAACTTTAATAGAATAGGTGGTATATACATCTACTGAATCAGTGTAGAAAGTATCACGGTCCTAAGGCCTATATGTCACATCCTGCCTAATCTCAGCGAACAATATCAGGATAGGAAATAAATCTTCGTCCAAAAGGAATTGAAGAATTGGGAATCTTATTTGCTCGACTTCGCATGTCTTCAACACTAAATCTTCTACATAGTCAAAGACGACTTTTGACTCGGAGACGGTTTGAGCGAGAACTTTAGCAGAAGTAGACCTTGATTTATTCCTGACTGTTGTTACTACCTTGTATCCTTCCTCAAGTAAAACCTTAAGGATATGGAGAGCCAGGAGATCATTGCCTCCAGTGAGCTCTACCTTTTGAGATTGATCTGCCATTTTCTTCTTTAACAAATTTATGAGACTTTATTAGAAATTAATCCTTCTGATTATATTTATATGAAATATATTCTGTATTATACGGTGTTATTAGTCTTGACTTAATTTTGAAAATTTTCTTAAATATTTCATGATCCAGGAGGACTTGGGCTATTTATGGATCTTTCTATCAGTTAGACATTCACTCCGCTTAATCCAGCAGTTTCTGGTAATATTGAATGAGAATATATATAAAATAGAAATATTTTTCGAAATATATGGTTGGTAGTGTAATATTTATACCTGGTTGGAGTAAAACCTATTCTGAGCGTCTTAATCCGATATTCCTCAGACCTAAAAAGATCATGCTATCAATACGAAAGTAAGTATCAGATGATTAGTCAAGCAATAATTAAATGCGGATTAGAATATTTTACCTTCTTCGTCAACTAATAGATGGTTGGGTATGAAGTTTACAGCTAGCCAGGTTCTGCGATTAGATCAATAAAAGAAGTTGAGGCACACAGAAAAGTTCATTTTGAATAAGATTCTGGCTCTTTTTAGTTTTCAGATTAAATGAGACATAAATCCATTGTGGAAATATTGAATTGGAAACGTATAGCAAAATCCTTTCCACCAACTTAGTATTACATTGTTTGGATTTTGAATTTTGAAATGCCTTGCAAAATAGCAGAAACAATCAACCCATTAAAAGCCATCCATCATCAGATAGCTCTTTTATTGTTACTATAATAGTAGTTATATACATAGAATAGATACTAAATTTCCATTGGATAAATACAAAATGTTAATAAAAAATATAATTTTCGGCCATCCCTTAAGTTCTTTGAGCAATTCTGTTAAGACCAGAAAGAACAGCTAACATGGAAGCCTCTGAAACATCCTCATTGATACCAACACCCCATTCAGTGATCTTCTTACCCTTTGGGTCTTCATAACTGAACTCAATATAAGTAGCAGCCTTGGTTTTAGAACCCTTACCAATAGCGTGTTCTGAATAGGTTTGAACTTCCAGAGTATATCCGAATGCTTCCTTAATGGCATCAGTAAAGGCAGAAATAGGACCATTACCACTACCCTTGATGGAGATTTCTTTGTCATTGTGTTTTAAGATACCAGTTAGGACTCTCTTATCCTTGGAAGATCTGTCAGTATTAATGTCGAAATCGACCAAAGAATATTCAAAGCCTTTAGTGCTTTCCTGAAGGAAGAATTCCTTTTCAAATAATTCAACCAATTCATTAGACTTCAATTCACGGCCCTTGAACTCAGCCTCAGCTTGAACGGTTCTTGAAAATGAAACTTGCAAACCTCTTGGAAGATCCAATTCCAAGCTTCTTAAGATAATCCATGCAGCACCACCCTTACCGGATTGTGAGTTGACTCTGATAACAGCCTCGTAAGTTCTTCCAATATCTTGAGGATCGAGAGGAAGGTACGGAATTTGCCAACAAGAGTGCTGACCACCATTCTTCTTCTTAATTTCGTCATTTCTGGCAAAACCCTTCTTAATAGCATCTTGGTGAGAGCCAGAGAAAGCACACACAACAAGAGAACCACCATAAGGAGCTCTAGCATGGACAGGAATCTTATTGCATCTTTCAACCACATCTACAACACTGGTGATGTCGGAAAAGTCAATATGAGGGCTGACACCTTGGGTATATAAGTTCATGGCTAAAGTAACAAGGTCGACATTACCAGTTCGTTCACCATTACCAAAGAGACATCCTTCAACTCTTTGAGCACCAGCCATTTGGCCAAGCTCAGCAGCAGCAACAGCACAACCTCTGTCATTATGAGGATGTAAAGAAATGCAGACCTTCTCTCTTTCAGAGATGTGAGTACTAAAATATTCGACTTGGTCAGCATAAACATTAGGAGTAGCCATTTCAACAGTAGCAGGTAAATTGAAGATAATAGGGACTTCCACACTTGGACTCCAAGCCTTCTTAACTGCTTCACATAATGAAACTGAATATTCAAGAGGGGTATCAGAAAAGGTCTCGGGAGAAAACTCATAAGCCCACTCTGTTCCTTTGTTGGCAGGATCATCCTTGGTGAGAGATCTAACAAGTTTAGTTGATCTCACAGCAAGGTTCTTAGCCTCTTCTTCAGTCATGCCAAAGACAACATCTCTGAAAAGAGGAGAAGATGCAAGGTAAACATGGATAATGGCCTTCTTGGCGCCTTTGACAGACTCGACAGTTCTCTTAATTAACTCCTCTCTACAAGGAGTGAGGACTTGAATCCAAACATCTTCAGGGGCATTTTCAACAGCATATCGAGTGAAATCAAAATCAACTTGACTAGCACTGGGGAAAGCAACTTCAATTTCCTTATATCCAAGTTCAACTAATTTATGGAAATATTCCTTTTTTTCTTCAAAATTCATGGGATCTGGGAGAGATTGGTTACCATCTCTAAGATCAGTTGAAAGCCACCGAGGTGCTTGATCCAAGGTCTTTCCAGGCCATTGTCGGGTTGGTAAATCGATTGGAGGAAACTTTTTATATTTCACTGAGGGATCTTTTAAGAAAGCCATTTTTTGTACAAATCTAAATTGATTCGTTAGCAAAAAAAAAAACAGGAGCTACTAATTATAAAGTTATTAATACCTTTTTATTTAGTCACTTTAGAGAAATCCGTAAGAAACCGATAAGAGAAGTTGTTGTAATTGAATTTAAGTTACAAACCAACCCTCAAGTATATATAGAAATTTAAGACTATGATTTTTTCATCGATTCCAATCCTATTACATATGACTCAATGTATGTTAACCTCCACCAAGTCCGGGTAAACCATGTGGATTTGATCTCGATTGAGGTAAGGGACGTCTCTAGAAGGTATAGGCCTGTCGGCAAATGGAGGATTCCATCCACTACCGTTTAAAACCGATTATCATCTGGCATAATCAATGAGCTATAATCTAACACAAACGTCCGACATCGGTGAGAAGCTGTCAGAAAAGCGGCAAGAAAGCCCGATATCGAAAAAAACATACTATATTATCAATCAAAGTAGGTGCTTGTCATGTTGGCATAGTGTAAATTTGAATGCACACTGAACATTTGGTCATCAGCATCGCATCCACTACTGTAAGTTACCGGTAACTTACCCCGGCCCTGATACTTTTGGAGCAGTTGTTGTAGGCATGATATAACGAGCTAATGAGGGGTTTTGATCCAGATGCTAATGAGTCTAATGGGAGTCTTTCGGTTTGTCGTTTCTATGGTAGAAGAGTCGAATTAATGAAATTAGAAAAAAATCATAAGGAAATATGTTCTTTTCGGCCTTAATTGTTGTGGCGTCAAAGGATTAGTCACTAGAAGATACTTCACTCCTTCTCCTCCTAATTCCATGATTATGCATAGCAGCAATATTCAGAACCTGACTCATTGTTAAAATGGGGTATTCAATTAAGAACTGGATGATATAGTTGCTTTTTCTTTCTCAAGATTTTGGATCTGGTCCTTAATCTTTTGAACTTGTTGGTATACGGTTTCCAGACCGGCACTAAGTCGATCAAGCTCTTCATTTTCGGTCTGATACGCGTATCTTCGGGTGTCACTCTTCTTTGCAGGTAACAAAGCACCTGGTTTAGAGGTCAAAGTTTGAAACATGGCCTCAGTAGGCTCATTAAATACAAGTTCATCATATACATAACTTTCAACTGGTTGAGCATTGGTTTCGTCTGTAGCTGGCAGAGGAATGCCTGTCACAGGGTTGTAAGGATGAAGCTTAAGATGATGATAAAGCGATATATTCTTCTCTCCAGCCTGACTAACAAAAAAAATTCTGATTGAAATCTCGAATTCACCCCATCCAGTTTCAGTAACCTCAAAGGGAGCTTCCTCAATAGATCGAGATGGCTGAGGATAGGTGTCATGGAGCTTGAAAACAACCTTTTTGATAAAATAACCAAGATCTTCTTCTTCATTATTTGGATCACGAACAAAGATCGTCCATTTATGAGTGTGATCTACTGGGGTATTTTCAGTTTTATCTTCATCTTTTAAAGGTTCAGCAGTATTACCATAGACGATAGGTCTTGAAATTGAAATGTTCTACATCGTTAGAAAAAACAAGAATAATAAAGACTGCAAATTCACGGTTTACCTTTATTCTTTTTGCAGTATTTGGAGCCATGATTGAGTGACTATATTGTTCCTGCTATTCTTTTGCTAAAACAGTGGTTCTTTTCGATATAAACTAATGCTTCCAGCGATGTATCTAGGTGATATCAATTTTGAGAGTTTGAAATTCTTTACGTCGTTTTAGAATAAGGTGTAAACTTATTACTATAAGGAGTACCCTTGCCTTGAAATTTGGCTTAATGAGCTTTACAGTTGAAAAATTCATGTTAAAAATAATAATAATAATTATTATTATTATTGGGCCGAAATACTAGTGTTATACCTCTACTAAATTTTAAAATGAGATAATTTATATACTTGTAAGCAACTGGTATTGATATACAATCAATTGATGGTTCATATGAATATGAAAGGCTGATTCAGGGGATACATGTACACTGTATTGTCATAATGCTCAACCACTAATTATTACAGAAAATCTTGCTCCTAATAGAGAAACAACCTGTGAATACTAACTCAAATACCTTTATTGATATTCGTTATTTTCGTATTTGAGATAAATATAAAGACATATGCCTCATAGCTAGAGCCAAATATTGTATCCTAAGCGACTAGACGCGCGTCTACTACGCCGTCCAATATCGTGAGGCTGAATTTCATACATGTAACCGTCCAGTATGCTGTAAAACCCAGACTAGATTATACCCTAATCTTCATAGACAAAAGTGTAGTGCCAGGTGTCTATCTTAGCATTTGCACAATTTATACGCGGGTGTTGAATTTAGATTGTTTAATTATAAGTATCGGCGTATAAAGAAAGAAAACCGTGGTAGGGACTTTTTAATATCAATTTGAATTGATTAATTTATAATAAAATGGAAAGCACACCTAAGCCCGATATTGCCCAAACTATAGCTCACTATAAGCGACTATACCAAGCTTATCTTGATAAGAGTGTTCCTCATACTTCTCAAAGATGGATTGGATTTGGAGTTGTATTATTTATATTCATGTTAAGAATTATTCTTAGTCAGGGATGGTACATTATTTGCTATGCATTGGGAATTTACTTGTTGAATTTGTTTTTAGCATTCTTGACTCCAAAGTTCGACCCTTCTCTTGAACAGGACTTAAGAGATCAAGATTTGGAAGAAGGAGAGTCTTCTTTGCCAGTTTCTGAGGACCTTGGTAGCCGAACTGGAGAAGACGGAGAGTTCCGACCTTTTATTAGACGATTGCCCGAGTTCAAGTTCTGGTATAATGCCACTAGAGCTACTGTGATTGCTCTTTTCTGTTCGTTCTTTTCTGTATTTGACGTTCCAGTTTTGTGGCAAGTTTTGCTTGTCTATTTCATTGTTTTATTCAGTTTAACTATGAGACGACAAATTCAGCACATGATTAAGTATCGATATTTGCCTTTTGATTTCGGTAAGGTTAAGTACAGTCGATCTTGAATGATATTTACTAGATAATGTATGAAACAGCCAAAAACATATAAACAAAAAAGTAATGTATAACATGGCCTATATCTATCTTTTATATACATTAAAGACATGGATTATGATGATGACCTGCTGATTTGGGTTAATTAGTGTCTGGAACAATTATAATATTGTTAAATTATCTTTTGGTACCTCACGCTAGGTTATAGATAATAAATTAGAATGTGGGATGCTTAAAAGTATCTTCACTTAGACGGCTGCATATAGTTTGAGCTTTGTAATCTTTACAATAATGTTTGATACTATCGAAGACATTAGTTTCCGGACTCATGTAGTTCGTGAAGCTTTAAATGCTCGTAGTACTGATATTGACATAATGTAGAAACCAAGTCAATTGGTGAAATTTTGAGAAGTAACTTCTTTTCAGCCGGTTACTAGATTATACTTTAAAATCATTCCACCATCTAGTTGGGTCTCTAAGCATTCCGTTGTCATCGAATTCCAAACCTTCCTGTTTTAGGATTTGAAGTTTCTTGTCAATATTAAGACCACTTGGTACCGCCTGCCAGTCTCCTTTGAAACCTCCAACATAGCCTGAGGAAGCTATACAGCGATGGCAAGGCTATTCAAGTTAGTTCTCATGTTAAATACATGGTAAAACAGTGTACTCACCACTCTAGGTGCAAATGGATTCCTCTTCAATGCGCCTCCTACAGCTCTTGGTGACGAGTTCAGCGCATCAGATAAATCCTTGTATGAACAAACCCTGCCTTCAGGTATCTGTCTAACTAGAAGGTAAACTTTCTTTTATTAGTAAAATTCCAGTCAATAATATAAATTGTTAACTTACTCTTTGATATTCTGTGACTTCAACCATGATGTTGAAAGTTAGTACACTAAGGCTTTATCAAGCTTTATACAGGCATGAGCCGCTTCTTTGGCCAGTTTCTTGATCTTGATATCAAATCTACGAATGACATGAAATTCCTGTACTGAAAAGAAATTAGAGTGCCTTTGGATTTAACCTTTGATTGATGATAAATGGAAATTGAGATCAATATCACATAATTTGAAAGTGGTATGAATAGCATTCAACACACTCCCTAGTTTTAGAAGTTAATACGCACCAGTCAGTTTCTATATCCTGATATTCAAACTTATTGGTCGTTCATTCTTGCTACATCGTTTGTTTGTTCTTTTTCTTCTTTTTTTTTTTTTTTTTTTGATAAATTGTCAGCTTGTTTATATCTAGTCCATCTATAGGATAATAATAACTTACTGTAATTCTGCCTGGTAGTTATCATACCCCTGAGTAGCCGCGCTGTCGACATATATACTTTACTTAGAGTATTGAGATATAATAGATATACTAGCTATCAATCAAAGTTGAGTAAGAATAATTCTTTAGGACTTACCGGTAAGTTACAATAGTAGTAATTTCAATTATATCAATGTTCATAAATAAGCAAGGTAGCCTCATGATTATGAGAAATATTATATTATAAATTATTTTTATTCTTCTCTTGTAAACGTACTGGTTTTCTAACCCTGTAAGTTGAAGTAGAGGGGTCGTTGTTATTGTTACACGTTCAGGACAGTATAGAAAGAACAACCTTGTCTGATCGACATTACGCAACTGATAGACAAATGACAAAGTAATATTTCTCTGGTAGTTGTCTTCCGAAATGCAAAACTGTAAACTTTATTACTCAATCCATTAACACAAATTCCAATCCTGCTACAATATCTCAAAAATAATTTATTTACTAGTTATATCAACTGTGAGTAATACATGTGTGCATATGTAAGGTGTGGTCCAGGTAACTTGTTCCTTCGATCGATCGAAAAAGTGGCTGTAAGGTCCTGATTATCAGGTTGGAACCAATAGGTTTTGTCAAAAGAAAGTACTCAAGTGCTTGATATCGAGAATCATATACAGATTAAGAAGAGACCCGTGTTTTGATAATGTTCAAACCATAGGCTTTCACCTGAGGTTTACCGCATGGGCTAGTAAATATTTTTGGACTTCTAAGTAATCATGTAAAGCAGGGAATATCAATAGTTAACATGGCAGTTTTAATGTAGGGAGTAAATAGTAGAGTTAGAAGCATTAGTTAGTAGCGAGAAACTAGCTTACTCTTTTTACGACTATGGAGTACAAAAGAGTACAAAAGAGTTAAGATGAGTGTCTACAAATTGGACGGCAAATAGTCTAGTTTTTCAAGATATTTCACTATAAGCGGAAATCAATATCTTAACTATAACGGATATCGACAGATAGATTACAGAGATGGTTTTGCCCTTTGTAAGTAGAATCATATCATAATGTTTAGATAAACTACAAAGAACTCAATCGGTGACGTCGGATTATGATCAACGAGATACCATAGCTTTTGCATGCCGTAAGTGCAAAGTCCTGATCGCTGTTAGGATGCATGTAAGCAGCCATAAGGCCACTTAAGAATTCGGCAACTCATATCGTAAGTTATCCAAGTTGGAAATAGTGTCGCTATTTTAACTGATTCAACTTTGTTCGATTCTTAGATCATGATTGCAGCAACAAAAAATACTCAAATGAGACCATACTTTTTATTTACGTAGTCAACTTTCTTTGTAGCAGTGCATATGATAAAGCATTGATAGATACTAGATTAGGAATTAAGCAATCGGGCCACTTTTTACCTGTTGCATTAATAAAGGGCGAGTAAGTTATTTGAGAAATAGTTGGGGAGAAGAATAGGCTTAACGATTTATCAGGTCATTTGCAGTGCGAATCTGGCCACTATTTTGTGTAATTGCTGCAACAGTCAGGTACGCTTGAGTTTATTGATTACCCTAACCTGGACAGCTAACGGTCTTTCTGTGCTAATAGTCAAAGGTCAACTCCGCGGTTGGGCCTAATGACTAAGAGTTAACAGGCTTGCGGGTATTGCGGGAAGCTCATAAATCGCAATAAATGTTTCGGCTACACACAGTCTAGGAAGTCAGTGCCTAACATGTTGACATGGACTGACAGCAAATTGTAGCAATAATTATGATTTCATAGCAACCGTAACCTGTTTTAACTACCTCAAATATCGTGAATTTACATCACTCTTATGTGTGTCAATATGGTCGAAATTTGCTTCATGACGCAATTTTTAGCAACAACTGGCCAAGCGCCAACTGTAATTCAATTAGCTGCGTCATTATAGGTGAACAAGTGTATCAATCCAAGTGTCAGTATCCCCAGGTTTCGCTCCGTCTTGGATTGTCAAGGTGTTTTAGCAGTTAAGACCGAACCGTCCGGAGTCAACAGCCAGTTCAAGAGGTGGGTGGTACTCGCACCGTGGAGAACCGGTAACATTGTTACCTGATAGGCAGTACTACACAGTGTACACTGTAAGTTAAGTTCGTGACCATATGACCGACCTACACACAGTGCAGCGCACTCTATGGAGAGTGGAGAATACAGATCCCCCGGACCAGCTGCAACCGGACCTGGATGGAACCCTGGTGGACTATTTAGAAATGTGTGAAAATAGTCCCCGGGGTAAATAATCATAAATTATACAGCAGTCTGATGTACTAATACCCCACGATAATTGTTATGATGTTTATAAATGTTTTCGGCTGTGAAAAATACCTGTTGCGAACACCAATCTGGTCATTTGTTGGAATCATGCATTGACTCCGGTATGGAAATGATTGTAATTTTTATGTGCTGTAATATTAGTGATTAATTAGAAGTGCCTGGTTGTTAATCAATCGTAGTACTACACGAACTAGTTAGCTCTACGAAATAAGGAATTCTAGTTTAACCTATATCTCAAATTGTTTGTTTCTTATTCTTTCAATTTGTATAGAATTTAGTCAATTGATATGTTCCATTGAGTTTATTATGTGATTTATATAGTATAGATAATTGTATAGAGAATCTCCGGCAACAACTGTTTAATCATAAAGTATTAACGTTTATACTGTTAGCTTTACTGAGGCTATAGGGTGTAGGTTTAGATTGGTTAACAAAGTTAAGCTAACATTCCGATAAGATGTACGTTAACTTTCTAAGTTAAGTTGTTTCTTCAGGCTAACTAGGTACGACAATGGCTGGTCATCTACACTCGGCCCAAGATTTAACTTTCTTGGGCTGGCTTAAGCCAAGCAATCCAAACTAGAACAGGAATGTGCGTGCTACTGGCAAGCGCTAGCCTGCTGACTTATAACTTTGTACAACAACTCTTAGCTATAGTTGCAAGCCTATACCGGTACAGCCTTTAACTTGTTCACTACGTTTTATTTTACAAAATTCAGCTACGACGATATTCAAACTGCTGAGG
This sequence comes from Sugiyamaella mastotermitis, assembly GCA_030572735.1. Lineage (NCBI taxonomy): Eukaryota > Fungi > Ascomycota > Dipodascomycetes > Dipodascales > Trichomonascaceae > Sugiyamaella > Sugiyamaella mastotermitis. Next base: position 124,790 of record JAJMBN010000016.1, read on the forward strand.
TGTACCAAAGGAGGTAATTTATGCCAATAATGTTGCATGGATACCGATTTATTAAGATTTCAATATTTTTCCATGGGTAGCTGGCTCTATGTACCGATATAATTACTTAGTAGAGCAATTTTACCAGTGCTGGATTGTAGGAGTGGCGCCTACAATTGAGCGCCTCAATCTGATACATTATTCTATGCTGGCACATGTAGCGTAGTGCAAAAAACTCTCTGTTAATGCCAGGACTGCACATACTAACACAGAACAAACGCATTACGGGCATCTCTTAACATGCTTACCAAGGATATGCCGTTGCAAGCAGGAGAAAATTTTTTTTGCTAACTCTGAATCTGCAGTTACAATTGAAGTTGATTTCGGCGGGAAATAATTGGTCGGCAATTAAATAGAATTTCTAGAAAAACAGTTCATCTTCTTCCAGGTTTTGCCATTGCGATATTCATATTCATGGGTCAATCAATGGATGGCGTCTTGCACTAAAATTTAGAGTCATCAACGCGGACAAGATCGGAGCTTAGAGTCCATTGGGAGAACGTGAATTTGGTATATCGGAGATTTTGTCAAACTCCGCGGGAACTTTTTCAATGTGAATAAATGAGTAATTCTATTGGAAGATTAACATTTAAACTAAATAAACTAATGTAATGATTACTATGGTCGTCCTGATTTGTTCATGCTGAAAATAATTAAATAGTTATTAATCTAACCTCGTAAAATCCCAATGTATAGGTATTCAAGAGATGCAATAAGCGCTTCTTAGCTAAGAGAATTGGTTCTTACGAATAATTCTAATGTCACTTAGAGCGACTTCGTGATGAATGTGGTATTAATTAAAGTGTTATAACATCAAGTACAATTCTTGTTTCTAGGGAACTATTGTGCTTGATGGGCGTCAGACTTTGCGTTTTTTATACATATGTTCAAACTTAATGCCAGTAGGTAACGACTCAAATGCAACCTCACGGAAATTGTAACTGAATTTCCAGCCATTTTTAGGTATCCTGTCGATGAATCCGGAAACCTACCTTTACAAATGCCTGCTGTAAACAAAAATTTCAAACCTGCACTACTGTAAATCCAGTAAATATTGGACAAACTATCTAGACTACGCGACGAGTTCATTTTCCCGGTAATTTATTCACTTTCTATATTGTATCTATATTGCATCTAATATGAGTAATTGACTAACTAGTTGGGTTATGACATTACAAATCATATTTAGAATGTCCTGACTGTCTTTAGTCTTAGTCATAACTGAAGATCTTAAAAGCTCTAAATTTTTTATCTGACTCAGCTTCTCACCGTTGGGATATTAACCTAAACAGGCAATTTTATCCTAACCCGCTACATAGATACAGTTAAGTTCACTTAAGTTAACTTACTGTAATGACACTCTTAGGGTATGGACCGGGTGCAAGCAGTTGAAACCGGTAAAAATCTTGTACAAGCTGAAGCCGGAGATGGTGCACCGTGAAACATTCAAATATTTAAATTTTTTTAAACATGACGGAAATAGGATAAATGTTATAAAGGCGTTTGATTTATAAAATTGATGATAGTTTTGATTTCATGAAAATTTGTTCAATACTGTACGTCTATATGTCTCTATGTTTTGTGTAGACCTCACGCTCATTGTCTTATCTTTGATATTGACGATGATCTACTATTGTGTAAAAACGTTAATAAAAAAAATCATAAATTAAGATCTATATACATCATAAATAAATAAGTAAATAATAAATTAAGGGTCATCGCAAATAAAATAAGGTCGTAAAGTATGCATCATTAAACATAAACATTTTGAACTGGCAAAACCATAACAGGATTAATTATTTCCTTGTTTCCTGTTCGGCAGATCACTGGTTGATGTTGATTGTGATGGTGCTCAACTTCTTCTTCATCATCTTCAGATGAAGAGTAACATAATGCAGGTTCTTCAGAGCTGTCATCCTCCATATCTTCTTCTTTGATAGTAGGCATAGTTCTGTAGTTTGACTTGGATGCGAGAGTATATTCAACGATATCGGCCTCCTCGATATCATCTTCATCATAATCAGAATCAGAATCAGAATCAGAATCAGAACTGTAATAGTAGTCATCATCATCCTCTTCATCGTCCTCATCTTCTAAATCCCTAACAACTATTTGAGAGTTGTTCATACCTTGCATGACGATGTCATTGTTGCTTAGTTGCTCTTCTTCTTCAGACTCCTCAATAACCTCTACATTACTAGAAACAGATCTTTGTTGTTGTTGTTGTTGTTGTTGTTGAGTAGGTAATTCAAAAGTAACTTGCAGCTTTTGCTTAGCAAGTTGTTCTTTCCGTTGTCTGGATCTGACCTCAGCTAAAGAGTCCATTAAGTTATCTAACATATTAGCATGAGAAACTAAAACTCTTAAATTGTGATCGTGTCTAGATGCTTCCTTGGTAAGCTTAGATCGAGCTCTAGCTGCCAAAAAGTACATATCTGATTGTGACATTTGAGAGGCTGGTGTAATAGCCAAACTAGATGGTAAAGTAGTGTGTCGAGACATTTCAAATACTGAAGTCATGTTTATATATTCTAAGGTGGGTAGTATCTCTTGTATATCGTTGTTGATAAAGTAATAGTATTCGTTGTTGATATGCTTTAAAGTTAATACTTTAATAGTAAGTCAATAAATAAATTATTTGATAAGAATGAAGATTTAATCAAACGTGGGGATCAAGCCCATATTTATAAAAGCAGTGTCAGATATATAATTTGTAATTAATATGGACATTTGCCTCAATCACAAAATGTAAACCTTGCATATGCCGTTATTTGCTTTTTTCGTTTTCTTTTCTTTTTCCTAGTCATCGTCTTGTCTTGTTCGGATTTTGCACCTCTCCGATTGCTAACCGACTGCCGGACTTTCTTCCTACCGGTGGGGCTTTGTTAGCTAAGCATTCTACGCTAATAGTGGTCTTATGAGTCTGTGAATATCGTACCATTCAATTACTCACACTACCATCAATTTATATTTGACGTCTTCTTCAGCCAAAGGATTTTATGAAGTTCTATCTACTTCTGTTTTCCCACCTACAAATTATCTAAGTTTTGCTGTGTTTATCGTGACTTATTGCTCCGAAATTCATTGTTGTACCGTGTGATTGATTTCGAAGTCATAGTCATAGTAATAGTCAAAGCCCCATGACTAATCGGACCAGTCCGGGCGAAGCCAGGCCTTGAGGAATAAAAAAGCAATTTTAGTTAGAGTTACTTTTTCTATACTTTTCTTTTTATCAGCGGCGTTACGATGTAATTGCCGGCTGGAAAGTATAACTGTGATCCGGACTACCGACAGTATGATCGCAATCCAGCCGCGTCTGTTCCCGCAAGTCCCGCGGTTTGCCATAGAAGGGTGCGGAAGGCCATATGGTGATACTAAACTCCGTTAAGCCGTGTAATAGTTCGTCATAATTGCAAAACATGTTGGCGATCTATTAGAAATGCTAATATGGACTTAAACCCGATTTCTAATACGATAAATCGGACATTGTAGTGCACTTGATAGTTTGTGGATTAGTGGGTGCGGTATAAGTAAAAATCATCAACCTGCTATCTATCATGGCTATATTGTCTATCAAGCAGGGGCTTTTCTTCGATGGATCGATACCCTTCACCATTCATATGGTCAAGATCTACTTCAGATTTCTACCTTAACACTATATTCTCTGGATCATAGACATTCCCCACAGTACGATCTTGATACGAGATATAGACCCACTGATCTTCACCATGAAAATACGATTTATTGCAGCTTCTAAACACCTATAGGTATAACGTTACCTGAAGTTAGTACGGCTACGATTTTTTTTTTTTGATCCAGCTTACCCTCCACATCGACATTACTAAGTCCGCAGTCCGCTGAGTCTTTCGTAATGAACTTACCAACACCGTTCAGAAATATGTTAGCCGTGTGGCTGCTGATGTATATTCGACACCGCGGCATACTTTTCTTTGTCTGAGTAAGCATTAAAGATGATTAATCAAACTTAGAATCAATTTAACTGACTAATTATTCCACTTGGTTATCTCTTAGATAACTCTACTAATAAGCTTCCTTGTATAATATAGTTTAAAGCTAAGATAGAATCAAACTTTATTAGAAGCTATGTCTTCCTTATTCTCGTTTGCCGTAAACCTCTGTCATCACTAATAAATGTTCTCTTGTTTAGACCCAGCTTACTAAATTCTAAACTTTAAAGCCTGCCAAAATGCCGCTATCATCGCAATAGCAAGTATCCGAATCAAGTAAAAGCTAAAGTTTAAGTTATTAATGCCTGAACGAAGAGCTAGAGGGCACTAACTAGTCTAGGTTGCTATCGGTAGGATTTTCTCGGATATTCGTATAGGCTGACAAAGAGTGATATGGCTGTGTGCCGCACCAGCACTGTAGCTAGTGAGCTTGCGACTACAGTAGCTATAACTTAAGTTAACAGTTATTAGGGGGGCCGTATATGCAATCGATATGCATCAGCATCGCTTTACAAACACCTCAATCCGAGCTGGTAAATTTGAGTTTGAAATATTATATTATACTATAAATTAAATTTCAATTCACGCATTGGTATTAATTGAGAATACTTGTTTTCAATTAATATTTACAGAGAATAGCTGTGACGGCTGTTACTCTAATTTGCATGCTGCTTAGTACAGTAAGTTACATGTAAAAGTTGGATCTTGCTTTTCAGATCCCGTTCCATTGTTAACGTGGTCCATCTGTAAGATCTCCTGAAATATTGCTATGCATAGAAGACGAACTTTAACTAAAGTTATGCTATTCCTTGCCCATATGCATGGAACTTACAACATACTTTCCTTATTTAGTAACCACCTAACATCTGTGGCCCTATTTTGCGACATAACAATAGGAAGAGATATGAACCGCCTTAGACTTCGCCTCGATCGTATTGTTGCCTTCCATTGTTTCATGCAAGTACTAATAAATTTAGACCTGCCAATGAGATCATAACAAGATCGATTGACCGAGGAAAAAATGTTTTGCTGGTTGCAGCAGACTATTGTCAAAAGTAGGGGTAAATTAAATCGATGATCTAATTATTAAGTTAGAATTACTGTAATATATTTTGATTTTTCAATTTTTTTGAGGTAGTTAGGTTATATTATTTATTACGCTGCTGCTACTCTAAGCTATTTAAACCCCTTCATAAATTGCTCTGACTCCTTGTTTTTATTTACTTTTCTTGCATTATCTTGAGTTTAGTGGGATATTTTTACGGCATTCCGACTAGTGTGTCTTAAATTTGTAAAATCAATGTAATAGACTCTTTCGCCTACAATCTTTGTTTGTTATGTGACTCTCAGGGGTTTGATTCTTTACATCCTCGGCGCTGTAGATCATTCTACTGTATTGATGTATGCAACATGGTTTTCTATAACTTAGAGTTAACAGTTAGTATTTCCTACTACGGACATGATTACTGAGCCTTATGCAAGGTATTATGCCAAAATGCTCACCAGAGTTAACTCCATTATAAGTTAGTCTATATATGGTCCTAACTTTATTACTATATACAAGGCCATCTCAGGACAAGTTGAAACGAAGATATCGAAACGGCTTCAATTTATTCCGGCACATTGCCATACTCCACATAAACAGACACGACAAACGAGGCGATAAAACTCCAATCTTCCGACTGTATAGATGCCGTAGAGCGTATCAAGCATTAGATACCTATCAACTTTGATGCCTTAACTAAGTGAAAATCGACAATAACCTTAATTCTCCAACAAAGCCAAACTATAAACTATAGGAGCCTAACTAGTATATGCAAGAGTTAAATACTGAACATCGATCGATTCACTGAGACTGGCATATAAGCCATAGGCAGATAACTAACTAACAATACAAAGAGATTTAGAATCTTCTATTCAGAATACTAGTACACAAAAGCAATATCTGCATAGAACTCGCACACTACGACTGTCAGCATATATCAATCATTGTTATTTTGGTTGCGACTAACAGAGTACAGTGAGGTACAGTAGAACCCCCCCCCCCAAAAAAAAAAGGTGTAAAAGTGGCAGCTAATACAATTTACATATGTATGTCGACTGTATACCAATTTAACTCCGACCTGTATGTCCATCTATGTACCGGCAGAGAAGTTCTATATACCGGGACTTTGGTCTAAGAAGCTTACATATGTAAAGTAATGTAAATAAGATGGAGTCAACTGTATGTATAGAGTTAAGAACATAGTTTATTTATTGTACATTGACTTATGTTTTTTGGCTAGCAACACTACTTTCGTTCCATATATACTAGAATTAGTGCAGCAAAGATGATCCGGCAAGTTATTATCCGGGGGCCGGGTTATTATTGTTATACTGTGTACTTACACATGTAAGCCCAACTTTAACACAAAAAGTTAAGCTACAGACAGTATAAACGGGATACAACGCCGCACGAGGCGCATGTAAATGATTCCGATCATTCGTATTCTAGTCAATAGGTATGGTTTGTGATTTATCAAAATAACTATCATTATCATGAGATTTGATTTTATTAAAAGGTGAATATTGTTCCAGAATTAAGCAATTTAAGTAGTGACAGCCAGGATGTTGTCTCGGGACTTCGTAGGAAGGGTTAACTTACAGTCACCGGTTACAATATAAAACTTTCGTCCTAAGGACTACCAAATAAGAATAAGATTCGTAACAGATAAAGCTCTTGCTGTAAGCAGAATTTATGATAAGGATTATCTTTACATAGAAGTGTCGGAATGAAGCTGTCCACCTCCTTGTCAGGCTGAATTACTAAGTACTCCAACAACGACCTTTGATTCCTAAGTCTTGTAGAACTAAACTGTTGGCCAACTGGAACCTGTTATCTACTTCACATTGTTGTCTTTTACTGAATGAGTTAGAAGCTATCTATTCTTGTTCATGATCTACTAGACGGGGCCCAGTCTAACCACTATTAGCGAAAACTGCAAGCACTTAGTTTCCTGCTTGCTGTACCACGGCTCAACGGCCATACAGCGGCGAAACAGGATGAATATTACTCAGTATATGGACTCGAGCTCCTTTAAAGACTTTCACAATATTTGGGACTGGGAGTCCATAACTGACGGATTAATAATATAATAAAGAACTGGGACTCGAATTCCATAGGCAATGTACTACAGTACTAGGGAATTGTTAACCATGCCGGATCTGAGTAAAGAGATTACACACCAATCACTCCGTATACAAACAGCCCATACACTAACAAGGAGACTCTGTTATTAGGAAGAAATTTAATACGATAGACGAATGCTCTATCATGGGTCTTAGTAACAAATGCATTTACTAGCGTCGGGGATCTGCACCACTTCAGAGACAATTCCGTATTAACTTAGTTAACTGTAATGGATATGCATTTATATTATACAGTTACTGTTACATAGTATGGCTAAAAGATATATAGAGGCTATAACTCTGGTTAAACGACCTTCCTTTAATGGGTGCCGAAACTTGAGTCGCATGAACTAGTCAATGTGTTAATGTTTACACGATGTCAGACCGTTGAGGTCTTTAGTTGGCTCGTATGCATAGTTGCCGGAAGGTTAGTAACACGGAAATACATTTAGCAGTAAAACTTACGTAAATAAGTATGAAGAATTTTGAGGCAGCTGCTGCAACTCCGGAAATATCTTCAAAACTTATAAAATCATAGAAGTTATGCGCTATTGCATTAAAACAATGCGTACAACAAAGAAGCCAAGACTCAATTATTTAATGGAGTGCCGGTCAGTAGGAAGACCGACTGAGTCAAATATGACCGCTAGGGTGCAAGTAGAATACGAGATGCGGAAACGAACCCCCAAACGTTCCGCCGGTACGTCGTATCGGACCTAGCTGCGGATTTAGACGCCATCCGCATCGAATTAGGCAACGTCGCCACAGGAACTATGCAGATACTTCTGGCTCTCTTAGAGTTTCGCAATACCCACACCCACTCAGCCTTCGGACTTTGCGAAACTTTGGACCAAAATAAGATATACGAAGCTCTGTAAAATCCGAAATTTATATAACTCTCGTACTTATACAATCCGTTAAAACAGTTAAAACAGTTAAAACCGGCCACTTATGAATTATTTGGTAGACATAACTGTTTTATATACTTTTAACTTAGTTTGGAGTAGATGCTTTTCGATAGCCCTTACTCACTGAGAAGTGAAGGGTGGCATATTATGCTCATTCAAAACTATTTGGTGAATTGCGGGTTATGTGTATACAAAATTCAGGAAATACTAGTATATAAATGCAAGTCGGGCAGCATTATATCTTTCAGCGAGTGAAGAAATAGGGCTTATAGTGTATATCCGATAAATGCGAACAATGTTTTACTGACACACTTAGACATGTGTATCTCACATATAATAAATCCGAATCAGTGAATAATAACTGTACCATAGTCCAAATATCGGAGGACAGTGTACGTTAAATATAATAGTGAGTTTATAAATTATATCAACGTATCATAGAATTGTTGGATTCAGGGATCTTTGGTTTAGCCACGCATTCTGCTCAGGCTAACAGGCGACTTCTAGCACAGAGCATACCCATTATTGAAAACACTGAGATTAAGTGAGTAAGAACCTCAGCTATGAAAATATATAATCGCAACCAAATATTGAAATAAGAAGCAAAATGTACACAGCAATATATGTATGTACACTGTACAGTGTTGTAACTACTATGTCATGTACAGTAACTAGTTAAGTGCCGTCGAAGAAAGTCAAAAGAATTCATATGGAGCACAATACACGATTATTTCGGAGTCCAGCAATAACAAACAGTCTCAGAAACTGAAATCTGCTACTGTGGCTTGTCGTTGTTTATCGACATAGTTTGATGACTACCCAAATTATCAGGGGGTATCTAACAACTAGGTAACGTAATTGAGGCCATCTTTGAGTCTAAACCATAACAGGAAAGAGAGTGGATGATGAGTAAATGATTTACAGAAGGAACCGATTAAGATGGAAAATTGTGAAAGATCACAGGTATAAATCACGGCGTGTCTGTGGATGAATGTTGCGTCATTATTTAAGTTTCTGCCTTAGTTAATGTTTATCAAGTTTGGCCGTACTAGGGGGTACAGTTGTAGATGCTTAATTATAATAGCAAATATAATAGGAGATCACGACGATCGTGATCTTATAATATATTAAAATGGTTATTCCTAGTGGAGCTGAGCTCTACAGATACCAAAAGCTTATCAGCTGTATGAAACATACAGTAACAGTTAAGTTAGTTAACTGGAGATTAACTGGATCGTGGATCCAATGTTATAAATGTTAACTCTGGTGAAAGATCTGGAGGTAGCTTACAGTGGTGATTTGAGCGATGGTGATACTACAGCAACCCCAAAATTGTGGGTATGCACGACAGGAACGTACACCATAGCAGAGCGCCATTCCAAGGAATCCCTAAGATTAGAATCGATTTTATAGACGGTTATAATTGTATTTAATAAGGGGATATAAGTTTAGTGCCGAGTTTAGTATCGAGAATTTTCTAAGCGTTTTCCTTGCTAGTAGTGACATAAAGTTATCAAGAGCCGTAGTGCTGTTGTTAGAACTGTTCTATAGGTCAATTGAGGTCCTAGATGCAATCAAGCTTTCAAAGTTGTTTATATTATTGTTTACCAACTGCAGATTAAGAGATAGTCAAATAATAATAATAATAATAATAATAATAATAATAATAATAATAATAATAATAATA